>PVIJ01000570.1:34973-127744 GCA_004024925.1 Scalopus aquaticus
TGTGTGCCATCCTCACAGGTGTGAGGTGGTATCTCATAGTGGTTTTGATTTGCATTTCCTTGATTATAAGTGATGTTGAGCATTTTTTCATGTATCTGTTGGCCATTTGCTTTTCTTCTTTGGAGAAGTGCCTTTTGAGCTCTTCTACCCATTTTTTGATTGGGTTATTGGCTTTTTTTTTGTTGAGTTGTGTGAGTTCCTTGTAAATTTTTGTTATCAGTCCTTTATCAGATGTATTGTGTGCAAAGATCTTTTCCCAGTTGGTAGGGGATCTTAGAGACAGCTCAATGAGAAGAGCAGCAAGTGCACGTGCTGGGGGCGAGATTTCTGTGCGCATCTGAGAAGCAATAAGAAGGTCTGAAGGGACGCTCGAGAGCAAGGTTTGATTTTACTCTGCGTGGAATATGTCTCCCCACCGTTTGAACTGTTCCTGAGCTAAAATAATTATCAAAGGAAAAATTGCACTATTATGTGGATGAGAAAGCATTTAAATGAGAGTATTGTTTCATCTGAATAAAAATCCAAGATAATATATGTAGAGAGGAAAGGAACAAGCTAATTCATGTATTTGAATGAGTCACGACATAAAAATTAGGGGTAGATGAATTCTTTTACATTTGTACTTTTATATTTTTAAATAAACACTATAGGCTAGACAGTAACCTACTTTTAATAAATATGAAATATATAAAACTTTGAAAATTTATGCAAACACCTGAGAGAAAGAAAAAACAGACATAGTTTAGGTTTGCTGAGCCATGGACTACTGTTAAATATGTATGTATGTGCTATTATAGCTTGTCTTTATTTTCGATTAGGTGGATATAAATTTCAAATTGAAAATATAATAAAGCATTATGATAACATCAGTAGCAGCTGAATATGTGTTAATGCGGATCATTGATGAGATTTATCTTGTAATAAAATAGACGTCGTTAATTTTCAAAGATAGTTTTTAAATTTGAAAGTGAATATAACAAAATTACAAGTACTGGTATCACCTAAATATAGTCATCGAAATTTTATACAGGGTAAATTTGTCAATATCAGCATTTAAAGCAAGTAATACAATCATTATTTATAACTCGAAAGATTTATTAAACATGATTCTCCCTACCAGAGTATGACAAACATACAATTTTCCTGGCTTTAAAAATATATTTAATCCCGCATGCTCTTTCTATATAAGTACAAAGAAATTATATATATATATAAATACATATTTTAAATTAACATAAGTCAATAAATGTTCATTTATTAAAGACAAATATGAATGGTAGTTCTCTTTTGCAATCATTCAAACATGGCAATGTACTTAAAGTTATTGGAAAAAAAACAAGGATTCTAATATTGTTTTATCGAAACATGAATTCAAAACACCCTTGTTTATTTTGAGTGCCAGATTGTCTCCATTTGAACAAATATTTGAATTTATTAACTCTGTACCTAGACCAAATAACTGATTAAAGACAGATCATGAATCTATTTACATGGATGTGCAAATGTTATTTTGAGAAGCAGCAAAAAAGTTAATGAAGATATTTAATTAAGCCAAAGAGTCCATTTATTGGATAATTCCATGTCATTAATCAATGACTCATTATTATGTAGAGCCTCCACTTTTGAGTGGTGGAAAAGCTCATGTGTATAACATCATTCTTCCAAGAAAAGTGAAGATTATTTCATTAATGCTCATCAAGATGACAGACAAGAACAAGAAGATAAAAATGAATTACAGTCACTTCTTGGGTTAGAAACAAAGAGGTTTCACAAAATTCATCCCCACTTCCTTTAAAATCGAAAGCACATTTTTCATAATATGTTTTTGCTCACTGCATGCTGGGTTCAAGATGGAACTAGGAAACTGCCTGTGTTTTATAATCTACATTTTTTGAAAATGTGTTAACTGGAGACAGATTAAAAAAAATGTTAACACAATACAACAGTAAAGATATACAACAATATATCTTTGTGGGATATTTAGAGTGAATAACAGAGCTTTGCTGTAAAGAGCCAGAAGTAGCCCCTCCAGCTTTGCCAGGCTATGTTTTTTGTGGTGACCACCAGCCTCTGTCTTACAGTGTGGAAACGTCCACGCTTTATGCAAATAGGAGATCACGGTCACATTCTGATAAATCTTCTTGATGGACACGTGGAATTTGAATGCTGTGATTTTCACATGTCAACAATTGTTTACATTTAAAACTCTAGAGATCATTATATCAAAGTGATGGGTCACAGGCTGCAAATGCCTGCACGGAGAAACAACTGATGGTGTCAATAAAGACTCCCCATGGGGCACAGAGTTTGAGAGTGACAAAGAGGAGAGAAATGGAGATTCTATCAGGCTAGTGGGTTGTGCAGGCTCCTCATATGAGAAAAAAGTATGGAATTTGTGGAAACTGCAAGCAATTTCGTGGGCTTTAATTTATGTGCGTGTGTGGATGGGTCAGAGTAGAGCACAGTACTTAGTTTGGAATGAATTACAAGGGCTTTTAGACCACCCGCGGTGCTTACCATTTATTCTAATGGAAGTGGCAAGGCACTAATTGGATTTAAAATAGGGACTAAAAGAATCAGATTTATAATTCTGGAAGTTTCACGTCAAAGACATGGTTTGGCATCCACAATGGGGGGACAAGACTGAAGGGGCAGTTTGTTCATTGGACGGCACATTCCGCGGTCTTGGAGGAAGCTGAAGGTGACTCCCAGTGACAGGAAGCGTAGTGGGTTCCCTTATGTGTATATTTTATTAACGTCGTTAAATAGATAATTCAGTGTTGCCACCATGACTTCAGTGTTAAATCCCTGTTTTCAAGAAACATGTATCATGTAACAAAAGCAGTGAAAAGATCTGAGCTTCAAAGTATTTCTTGAAGGCTGTCAAGAGCTGAGCTGCAACCCACTGAAGTGGTCAATTAAAACTACAGCTAATATATAACTGCATCAAGCCTTTGATTGCTTGCTGAGATGGATTAAATGAGATACTAAGCATTAAATGAGATACTAAGCACTGGTGCCCCTTCTACTTCCATAGCTCCTGGAACTGTCCTGGGAAAAGGTCAGGTGTGGGGATCTCTTTATGGCGACAAATTCAAGAACAAAAGACTCTTTCTATTTTATGGCCCTAAGGGGTTGAGGGAGGAAGAAGAGAAAGGGCTAAGAATGGAAATCTCCTGAGTGCTGACCAAGGTAAAGAACATCTTCCAGTTTTCCCTCCGTCCTTCCTCCCAATGATGACGTCTCAGCGCAGGCCCTTGGAGACGATCCCAACCAAATGTCTCCCAGAGGAGGCCTCCAATGGAGGTTCACAGGCAGACCTGGACAAAGGCAGCGGCTCGGCGCTGGAAGCCTTGACTACGCCCCTGAGAGAGCAGTGCACTGGGCTGTGCCCCCGTGAGGCCTCGGTGAGTCTCATAATTGCTGACGATCAGGCCTGAAAGATCACGCAGCAGATTTGACCTGCAGTCAAATTCCTCAAATACCCCCGAGATTTTCCGCCAAATGGTAAAAGCTAATGAAGCATCAGAACGTCTCCATTTTGATGAGACAACTGAGGCTGAGACCGTGAGGCGTGGCGTTTGTTATGGGAACCTGGACAACTTGGGTAGTCCAGAGAAATGCAGGCTCAGGAACATGGAAATATGGCGTAAATAATAGCCAGAGTCCTGTGACTACTTAAAATCTCAAATAGGAAATATTTTCTGCATTTTCTTCTCTCTGAAAACGTCAGGCATGTATTTATTTACCTTGGTTGGCCTTCCCATCCCCTGACATTTGTATTTAGCCTTATGATGTGTGTCTAATTTCAGTCAGAGAGGAGCGTCATCAACAGCCCTGGAAGGGAGGGTGCTCCAGGCATTTCAGTTTGAGGAAGACACAGTTGAATCAGCCTAGGCTCATGTGCGTGTTACTCTTACTCTTTGGAAGTTAAATTCGGGGGCAGGCAGCGGCATGGACACTGGATGGTCCAAGGGGAGGCCGTTCACTCTGCACCATGCCATTCAGAGGCGTTCTGATTCGCTCACAGTCTGGGGCAGTACCTGCTCGATTTCAGAAGCTGCAGGCTGCATTCCCGCCACGCTCCTCACTGCTCAGACAGCCCACGGGAACATCCTCGGGACGAGGGGATGTCTTCTGGAAGATCTCTTCCTGTTCTCCATCCTGGCAAACACAAATTGTAGAGACCAAACCAACCAACCAACGAGCAGTAGAGAGAAGCCATGTGCCAGGCGCGGGCCGCAGCAGCAAGGGGAGATGAGGGGTGATTTAGTCGGTGGCCGTGAGAGGAGAATAATGGGATTTAACCAAGTTGAACAAGAAAGAGACAGTGGAGTGATCCAGGAAATGGGCAGAGTCAGGGATCCAGGCCAAAAAGTGAAGACCCACAGCCCTGCTGCAGGTCGGACAGAAGAGAGGAGAGAGCAGGCTGCACACAGAGGTGCTTGAAGAAAAACGTCTGAAGAAATAGTTGCCGAAGGTGGCAAGTGAAGCAAAGGTGGAGATTCAAGAGCACAAAGAACCACACCTGGAATAAACTCACGCGGAGACACAAGATACGGGCTTTGTAAACACAAGAGAGCCTCACAGGTATCAGAGAGACAGCGAGCCCCACCTGTGGGAAACAGGACCAAGGCAGTGGGGGTCCCACCTGGTCAACAGAAGCCCCCGAGAAAGCAGCGT
Source organism: Scalopus aquaticus (assembly GCA_004024925.1). Lineage (NCBI taxonomy): Eukaryota > Metazoa > Chordata > Mammalia > Eulipotyphla > Talpidae > Scalopus > Scalopus aquaticus. The sequence goes on from PVIJ01000570.1 coordinate 39,657, forward strand.
TTCCCTAGCACTGAAAGGAAAGACTTGTGGGCTGGGAGTGTTCAGTTTGGGGAAACCATGCTTTAAGAATAAGGGGTGAATTCTACTTTCATACAAAAAAAAAAATGTTGCTAGCAGATGTACTTCTAAATGTTGCTATGAGATATTCTTCACACAAAAAGAAAATGAAGGAAGGAGGAATTATGGAGCCTCAGGAAGGAAGGAAACAATAATCATGGGATGAGCAGAAGTGCGGGCACCCATGATATGTGTCCTTTACTTTGCGGGTTGTATAAATCGTATTTGATGTCAAACAAAAGCTAGAACATCAGCTGATGTTCAAGGCAGTGATATTTAAACATGGAGATGGTGTAGGATGTGAATTTAAACTTGGCCCCATGCTTCATTCACAAGAGAAAAATTTGATAATCAAGATTTTTATAGATCACATATGCCTATTAAAATACCAAGAGTAAGGCAGTCATAAACTGTTTCAAAAATTTCAGAGTGAAGTGATAAAACCAGAAACCTCAAAAACTTTCAGTAAATCAGAACGAAATTGCAAGTAAGATAGGAAGGCAAGAAAAGAAAAACAAGAATGAGAAGAAAAAAATACCTACTAATACAAAGATCACATTTATTGATTTGCAGATGCTGAGCATGTGTATTATTTCCTACAAATGCACGTGAAGCTACATTTTTAAAAATGCACAATGGCTTGAAAATGATAGTGTACCTATTAGGATATTCTGACCATAACTAAATGTTAGGTTTGTTATTGTCATGGAAATTTGCTTTCCCATGTCACGCCTTCATTAACATTAACAAGATGGGGCCTCCCTGGTGCCAAAGGGGGTAAGTCTCAGCATTGGGAAGCTGTCCAGAGCCACAGCAGCAGACCTCTCCTGCCTCCCCGCTGCTCCCCTCAGCAGTGTGTTTCAGCATATCCGCCTGTTCTGCTCCCCACTCTGTCTCCGGTGAATCCTCTCACCCTCCACTCTTCTGGCCTACACCCCAGCTCTTGTATGAATAAATAAATCTTTCAAAAAATTTAAAAATAACATTATTAACAAAATAAAAAATGCCCTATTTGTATTCAACAGAAACAAAAGTAGGGAAAGATGGCAACGAGTTGAAGAGAATGTTTAGAAGAAATGTCCAAGCGCATTCACCAGGCAGCAACGGGACTAAGCAGGGCACGCACCATCCAGGGTTACACAGCCCTCACCACTGATGTTCATCACAGAAACAGCTGTGGGCTTCAGAAACTCACAACAACAGAATCGACTGACAATGTCTCATTCTATCAACTATCCAAAGTAGTAGAAAGCAGCAAAACTTGCTATAGTCTCAACGATTCAAGAATCCACGTCCTAGTTTAAGACAGTGCAGTCAGCAGACAGTATCAGAGATAAGGAAAAATTCTGATCAAAGATCTCAAGACTTGGAGGAAAAGCATCAAAATAACTCTTCAGTGAAAATAAGGCATGTGGTAAATGTGCATTTCACTTGAAGCGTCTGTCGGTAAATGAAAAGTCGATTTCATCCCCCATAGATTAAATAGGAAATTAATTGAGGTCACAAGTGGGACATTCTGACAAAATGTTTGTGGGAAAAATATTGGAGACAATTTTAGTGTGTCCTTAGAGATGAAAATAAATTTATGTTTAAGCATCAAGTTTTGAAAAAAAATAAAAGATATACTTTGAAATAATTGCTGTTTATTCTTGAAAGAGACCTAGAGGTGATCGAGAACTTTCAGTTTCTCCCTGAACATCTTCACCTGCACAATCTGAAGATCTGAGACTTGAAATGGTGGAACTCTACTATCGCTGCTGTTTCCCAAAACAACATGAATCAAATAGAAGAGAATTTTAAGCTCGAATGGCACTGGTTAGGTCATTTCATGAGGATAAATTCAAAATCTTAAAATCTTAAAATATTTCTAATCTGAAACATAAGAATGATATTTGGTCACTGATCAAATCCACACTTAGCATCATTTTGCGCCTGGACTGAGCTTAAATTAAAGTGAAATGTCTTAGCAATTTGGCGCAATATCTAAACTGCAGAAGCCCTATTAATTTTGCCTCATAACCTTCAAAAACTTGCTACTACGACACATTATCTTAGTATCACCTTTTTACATATACAGAGAAATTTAACCAAGCTGTCTTACAGAGACTTTAAAAATCTTCTCAGGAAAAAGCCATAATGAGAAACAGACTCTTGAAACAGGAAACAGAATCATTATAACATAAATGTTTTCTCTAATTCATTGTATTTTTATCCACTTGTTTGTTATTCCTAGATGTCAATATCACCAAAAATTCCAAATGCTTTTTTACCCCCACTGAAAATTGTTTTCTTATTTTAGTCTTAGCCATTGTATTTCATTCCATACATATATTTCAGTAATTTTAATGCCTACCATACAGTCCATACAGCTGTGGGATTCTATTCTAGTTTATTTTAATGCATTTTATAAGTAACTTCCCATACATCCTGGCAATTACTTTTTACTAACCCCAATTTATGGTTTGGCTAATTTAATGGAAATGGGAAGTATGTAAATCTGAGCTCCAGTTTGGTGCTCTTAACCGTGCCTTACATATATTGAGTGTTTACTAAATGCACAAACTTTCCAGATGCCCCAAAATAAAGCGCATTAATATTACAGGGAAAAGAGAAACTAGATACATGATTCAAATAATTCATCATTAAGTTGCGATTAGGGGAAAATTCAGCACTTCTGTCCACAGGAGAATAACTCACTCCTGAATTTCAGGAAGAGTTAGGGACAGCAACATAGAAAGAAGAAAGAACAACTGCAAAGACTTAATACTGAGAAAATAGCTTATTGTGGAGAGAAGTATAACTGGAATGCAGAGTTAGTAGTAAGGCCCATGCATATTTTAATAACAACAAATCATAAAGCTTTTTCCTTTCATGATAAAAAGTGTCTATTCTTGTTTTGGGGGAACTTCCAAAGCTGTAAAGGAAAGTAAAGCCATGATTAAATTGAACTGTGTAATTTCAGCCACTTTGACTTCTCTGTAAGAATGTCTGCATGGAAAGAGAATTGGGCTCAATATCAGAAGCCCATTAATGACTAGACAACCTTATTCAGTAATAAAACTGTAAATTAAATAAGTGCATTTTGTGAGAATGTGCATTAATTGACTTTAAAAAAAATGGTGCTGAGGTCGTAGATCACAGGGGATGAGTGATAATCACGTCACGAACGCTCAATTAGCTTATGTTTCATAACTCATGGATTTAGATTGTAATTTAGGTCCTCCAAATGAGTGGTTGCTGTTTACTCCTCCACTGGAGCTCTGGAACAGCCAGGGTCAGAAAATTGATGCTAATTTGGAACCTTTACCGAAGTTCTAAAAAGGTATGAAACTTTCCTCAAACTTCTGAAAATATGACATGACATCAAACAACAGAATAGTTGGTCGAGCTTCTGAAATAAACCTATCAATGTGATAGTTTGAAAAGATCTTAGCAAAAATCTGGAGGGGTGTTACTTTTTCTAAATAAGGATATCGGCTTCCAATTGCCTCCCAGTTAGCATAAGACTGGTGAAATATTAGAAATAGCATCGAGAAAATGTTTGCGACAACTTGTTCTATTCCTGTGCCCATCTTGACTCAGAAAAGCCTATCCTAGCCACTCTGTTCATATTTGATTATTTCTTTGAAGTCATGTCCCTAAGGAGCGTCATTCAGAGGATGACTTGTGTGGTTGAGTACAAGAATGTTAGAGAAATGAAACGTTGATTAATTTTCAAAGACCCATTATGGCTACATAATTTTTAAATGCATTGCTTTTGTTGAGGTTGGTTCAGGAGTAGGGTCACACAGCTCTGCAGACAGACGCTGCCACCCCCACCCCCCACCCGAACCGCGTCATCCGGCCTTATGCATCACTGTATTTTGGGCAGGATATACCCTACAACACCTATGTTTGCAAATAGCTTTGTGACTGTATAGACCAAAGCACCAGCAGTCAAGAGATTCTGTAATTCCCAGATTCTTAACAGTTACAGAATATCACCAAAAACAAGATTAGATTTTTCAATGTTTCATATGGAAAAAGAAACATTAAACGCAGAAAATATAAGGTAGTATTATAATCACAAAGGACAGAATATTTTGTTGAATATCATGCAAAGACTAGATATTTAATGTCATTTCCTGGCTTTATTTTTGTCTCTAGCACATTAACGTGCTTTTATATAGATGATGATGTCACACAGACCAGCAACCATATTAATAAATATTCTCAAGGGGACGGCTTTTGATAATTCTTGTCAGTAGCAGGAGCACTTATATAAAAGAAAAAAGCCTCGAAGAAAAATGAAGATTTACACGAAACGTTCATTCTAATTGGCTTCCGAGTCATCATGTAAATCATCCGGTGAGTCACGCTAGCTCCATGCCATGTTGTTTCTTTGAAAAAATCAATAGCACATCTGATCTGAGGACAAAGTCTCACTTCTTTCAACAAACCTTGCCTGATCCTTGAAGAAATTATAACATGAGCTTTGTGATCATTTAAACTTAAAATGCCGTGTGGTAGCAAGCTTTGTCCTGCTGAGACAGAGATGAATAAAAGGTAAATAAATAATTAAGGCGTCTGGACAGCAGGGTGTGTGTAGCGATGGATGAACCGGGAGTCACACTTTGAAGTTTTCAACTAACGCGTCTTGTTCACATAAGCTGACAGGGTAATGGAGAGGATAAAATAAGATAATACATATATTATAGCGAGGGCATGTCTGTGACACATGATCGCTAAGCTGGGATTTAGTATTATTTATGTGGATTATTGGAAAGTGCCTTTTGATTCTATTACAAACAATTTAGAAAAAAAATCACGCTAGGTCTAGAGATGGCAAACATGGCCATATACATCATTTTTAAACCTTTGACTATGATTGAGTATTCATCTTTCCAGAATATTTTTTGTACTTCTCTCCTCCACAGAAACAGGGAATAGAAACAGATTCAAACCATTTGTCCTTGAGTCACGGGATAATACTGTAATTCTCGTCTTGCGATCATCTTAATAAGGCACCCCTGAAGGAGAATGCTTTTGATCAGCCATATTCCACTACTGCAGGCTTTCTCTCTCTTTCACCACACGGAAGTCACAGCATAAAGGAATTTGTAAAGCACCTATAAAAAATGAAATATTTGTCCAAAGCTTTGTATTACTCTGATAAATTAGATGATCAGGAAATATAATTTTTATTTTACTCCCAATGTAGGATATTACATAAAGAATCATTACGAGATTCAAATCTGGGTGTTTTGGATTGAGTTAGATAGTTTGCAAAACACGTTTTTTATTTGTGTGCTATGGACCCCATGCGTGATTGAGTGTATATGTGTTTGAATGGGCACACATTTTCCAATATACACACATACACACATTACATAGCATTTATATATAGTAACAAACATGTGCACACACATACATACGTATATTATGTAGCATGTTATATTTCTCAGAGTCCAAAAATTATTCAGTAATAATTGATAATGTTTTAAGGAAGAATATATATATATATATATATATATATATATATATATATATATATATGCTTAAATAAAGGAGGAGTCTTATAATCAACATTTCTTGCTGTGGGTTTTACTCTAGTAAATCCAGTCATCTCAGCAAAGTGCATTTATTTAAGGACATTTCAGCACGCCATTCGCTCAGACTAAGATATTGGGAGATGCATCTTTAGCTAAATACCCCTTTATATTACACATGTTCGTCTACTGTGAGTGAAATTCACATCTCCTTTCTCTAGGGACTAATATTAATTAATTATGAGCATTTTGTGGTACTTAATACTGAAGTTTCTAGAGACTGATTCCAGAGCTGTTCTATTTACTACCTCATTAAATTGGGCAAGTTTCTCAGCTTATCTGTTGCAGTTACTAGCCTATAAAATAAATTTAATTTTATTGCTTACTATTGAAGGGTTCTCTGAGCAGAAAATGATTTTATTCTCATGATGTTCTCAGACGAGAGTTGGAAGCACTCATTAAATGTCAGCAGTCAGGGTGGCCATCCTTGCTTTCTTATTCCCACAGGAGCACCTCCTCAAGACTAACAGAGAGCGCCGCTTCTTACAGCCCGGTCTCCCTACTAACTACCTCAGTCGACCCCATTACCTCTCATTGGCTTCCTGTTCGTCCGTGAACTTAAGTGGCTCCAATTATTTCTTTTTTTTTTTTTAAGATTTATTTATTTATACATACAAGCTGGGGCACAGGCCAGAGGCGTGGGGCGGCGAGAGGGTTCACCAGAGACAGAGCGGGGAGCAGAACAGGCAGATCAGAAACACACTGCTGAGGGGAGCAGCGGGCAAGGCAGGAGAGGTCTGCCACACCATGTGGGAATCTCCCCGGCTGGGCATCGAACTCGCATCGCCACTGCCCACAGCTCCACAGCGCAGCGCTTAACCGCTGTGCCACCAGGGAGGCCCAGCTCCAATTATTTCTGATTAAGTTTTCATTAGAATTTCTGATTGTCATTGGATCAAGTGGGAAGGTTTGGTAACAACCGGACACCCTCTGCTGCTGAAAGGCCGCAGGCCATTTGGGAGGGCCCGGCCTGCAGAAATGTCCCGCCACTCAGGAGCCGAAGCTGAGAGCTGGGTTCTGGGGAAAATGGCTCCCAGAAGCCCTGAGGTACAGGGTGGTGGGGACTGACCTTCCCTTGTTATCTTCCTCTGCTTCGAAACCCATAACCGCAGTGGCCATGTTGCTGACTATTGAATCTATTTAAGAGTTTCCAGTATTCCAGAAAGTTGTGTTTTTATACAAGGAAAAAAGATTTATTTGAAAAGAACTCTCTCATCTTTAATAATTGGTCACTTTTACTCCCAACTTTCTACTCTCCAGTTTCAAAGCCAAGTCTCTGAAGCTCCAATTTTATCACCAAACCTCTGAGAAGATGTTAGTCATCTCAAATATTCAAAGTCTTATTTGACCCCTAAATATAACTCTCCATATTATTTTATTCTCTCTGCTCACTCTTATTTTCTGCCTACAAATATGATTAGTTTTTTAATCTCACTTGAATCTTAATCTTATGGAATACACCAAAATTACTAACTCTGAGAACAATCCTTCTTCCCACACAGAGTGACTCTACTGCTCATCTAGAAGAGAACAGTTTTTCCCTGGTTGTATGTGGGGAACTGTTTTGAGCCATAGACAAAGGTACATACCACACAAATATTCCTGAAAATCTTACTAATAGTGTTGCCTCAGAAAAGCTGTATTTGAAGGCTGCAAGTTCAATATTTCTTCTTGATGGAGATGACCAGAGAGCTATCTTATGTATAATTTTTTGCTAAGTCCTATAGAAAATTATAAGGTTTTTCTAAACATAGAAAATTAGAGCTGAGCTTATATTCTAACAGTTCGGAGTTGTTCTGACATAGAGCACTGTTTAAAATTCTTAAGCTTTCCAAAACCAAATACTCTTAACCATTCATATTTCAAAGCTAAACATGAATATTCTAAAAAGATTTTTATTCAGGACTGCCTGGTGACTTAAGGGGTTAAGTCTGAGACTATGAAGCTATCGGCAGCCATTGCAGCATGAGTTCAATCCCTGGCCAGGGAGATTCCCACAGGGTGCAGCAGACCCCTCCTGTCTCCCCGCTGCTCCCCTCAGCAGTGGATTGCAGTGGATCCGCCTGTTCTGTTCCTCACTCTGTCTCTGGTGAATCTTCTTACCCCCCACACCTCTGGCCCACGCCCCAGCTCTTGTATGCATAAATAAATAAATCTTCAAAAAAAAAACTCTTAAAATAAATAAATAAAAATATTTTAATTTAAAACTAAAAACCAAGTGTGTGGATTGATGTTTACTTTAATTAGAATCAAGTGTCTGATATCCTATGTTTGTGGGTTGTGTTTCTGTGTTGTGTTTTAAATCACTCTCATATTTAAACCAGTGTGATGTGAGAAGAGAGAAAGCAGTTCAGATTAATCTGAACAAAGCAGGACTTTTAGAATATATATTGATTTTCTACCTTCCAAAATACTTCCATAAATCATGACCATGGTGTGCCATTCTTGTGTGCCCTTGATTCTGCAAACTATAATCTAATCTTTTACCTCCAGCCCTCCAGAGAACATTTTTCTTAGCATTTCTTCTTTCTATGCATTTTACTTCCCTTTTCTTCTTCTTCTTCTTTTTTTTTATTTACCTACAATACTGCTAGCTGTACACATGATGCTGACATCTCAAGGTCAACAAAATGAACTAATGAATAATAATATTTTTGATCTCAGTGGATTCTTGCCCAGGAGTTTAATAAACTAAGAAAAAAATAAACTCATAAATACACCCTTGCTTGAAAGCTTCTAAATGTAACTTTTGAAATGTTTAAGGCCAAAAATCTTCCTGACTACAAGTGCTTTATAGTTATGACTTAAACTATATATGAACCATCTTTATGATCTTTTCTCTTTTCTCTACCCACAAGAACATCCTATATGATATGACATTTGCATCCGTGATAAAACAAATCGGTGAATGTTTTGCAATTTTCATTTCATATGAAATCAAGAGCAATATTATTCTGGTAACATTCAGGGAATGATTAGTCCTGTCTCATTTATATTTATTACTCTTTTCTATTTTGATAATTTTTCACATATTCTGATTATTCATCACCACTCCTCAGACCATTGATTGGTTATAATGAACACTGTGAGCTCTACTCAACTGAAATAGTTCTCCTTTGTGGGATTCACATTGGGAAATAATAAAAACGAGTCAGACAAATATATTGAATAGGATAATGTGAAAATGGATTGTAGCAGCACAACTGAAAGGAAGAAAAAGAAAAATTATGAAAGACTGTATTGGAAAAGGAAAAGGTACAAAAATAGCATATGTTAGCAAGAAAGAGATTCTATGAATCAATTGCGTCTTTGTACTGTGTTTCTTAATACCTTCTCCTCTGAAACATATTCTAAAGAATCTCCAAAATCAAAGAGTCTTTAATGGAATGTGCTTTCCCTGAAGGAGACCAACTTGACACACTTCTTTCAGCAGAGTTTGAATTCTATAATGGAAATACCATGACATTAACCAAAGGTGTTCCTAACTGATCTGAATTAAATAGCTCCAAACCAAAGGCAAGGTCCCCTTAGGAATTTGAATATGGAATAATAATGACTTAATTTATTCAGAGTACAAAGTGAAGCTTAAGTTCAGCAAAGCAATTATAATTTCTATCTTGCAAAAATGTTTTATTTTAATCAGAACAGCCAGGTTATTTTTCTTTGATAATAATTGTGTGCTGTCTATAACACGCAATATCTATCATCTGTCATCTATCAATCATCTATTTAACATCAATTCATCTCTCTAAAAGCTCATTTCTGAATATGAAGCTTGTAATCATCTGAGGTTAAAAAATGTAAGTTGCTATTTGCTTTAAATATCTAAATCAACAAACTAATCCAACTAAGCTTGAAAATATTAAAATAAAGCATCTAATTCAAAATATCAAAATATAATTAATAATAAGGAGTTGGTGAAAATTTAGAATGAAATACAAAAATAATAAAAAGAAGAATCTTGATATTTGAGTGTTTTTAAAATTAAAAAAAAAGTTCTACTTCATTTATTTTTATTATGCGAACCAAATATCCCATATACTTGATCCAATTTCTAAATACATTACACTTTCTCTTACTTTTTTTGTGGTTCTATCTTTTCATTATTAGTATTTTTCTAAAATTGCACTTTATTTGAGATAACATTGATTCACAACACTGTACATTATTTAGAGGTTTAGCTGCACGCCTCTTCAGGTATGTTTTATATGCCATGTCCACCACCAAAAGATCCATAAGCCTCCACCGTATTGAAGCAGAATAGTAAAACACAATGAGGATAAGGATAATTTTGTTGACCGGCATTCGCTGAGGCACACGCAGTGGTGTGCCCTCACTCTGTGGAGGTCTCCTCTCTGCAGCTCTGTCTGCAGTCCCAGCCAGGTGCTGCCCTTGCTGGTCGCTATAGGCTTCCGGACCACCAAGGGGCCAGGGCCAGCGAGGGGAGGGCAGGAAGCAAGAGGAACCTCCAGGTTCTCCTTTGCGAGCGCCTCTTCTTCCTGCGACCTCTCGCGGGCTCTTGGCAGTGTCTGAAGCCACTTTTTTCTTTTACTTTCATAGTTGTTTATGATGGGAAGACAATTTTTATCAGAATTACTCCTTCCTTTTAAGCTGAACTGGACATAGTGTGTGTACATGTATAAATACAGCTGATGTTCATATATAGACATATATACACACACACACATACACACATGATATATACACACATATGATATATATTTCTCACATACATACTGCATTTATACATACAATTTACACATGTACTTATACAGGTATTTGTACGTGTATATATACACATAAGGTGTGTATATATGCATATATATGTAAACTTGCTTTATTTTAAGTAACTTGATTATTAACACATTCACAATATATTATCACTAGGAAATTTCCCCATTCTTATTTAACTCTAATTACTCATGACTTTTATGATGAATCTGATTATATATAAATATGCAATATTTTACTAAAACACACATGTATGTTCACATAGATGCATATATGTACACAGTGATATATACATATCTGAATCTTATCTAAAATATAAAAATTCAAGCACCCTGTCATATATGTCAAAAAGGGGATGGCAGTCATTGGTGAAAATGTTGATGATTTTTCAGACATGCCATTTTAAAAGGTGATACGACCACAGGGGGTGTGAACCAGCAGTAAGAGAGATCCGCATTGTCTCAACAGTCGTTCTATGGAGAGCGGATGCGTGGTCTTCATGTAGCGAACAACTGGTATTCCATAAGACTGAAAAAGTTTGAACCACTGAGATCCTCGGGTCTCCAGTGACTGGCGTCAGAACTAACAAAAGCCTCGTTTCCTTGTCCACGCAGCGGCCCGAGAGTTGTCTGATCCGCCCATCTGCGCGGAGACGCTCTGGACACTGCAGTGTAGATGCTGCCTGCGCGCGCTGTGAGCACCTGCTTTTGTGTGTGTGGTCCTCGCCTTCTTTCTCCATCTGTGGCAAGGGGGAGGTGAGCAGAGGCGTATATTAAATGCCAGGAGGTGTGATGAACTTTATCACTTACAAGCTTGCTGTTTTTAACCCCATCCTGTCATGGTAATTCACGACGCTGTTTCTAAAACTCTACTTTCTGGTACTTCTTTTCCTGCAGCTGCATAAGCAGGTGCAGGTTTGAAGCAGTAGCAGAAATGAAAGAGAGTTTATCATGCAAATAATAGTGTCATTTACCCCACCCGACCCTGTAATTGGCGTGATTGATCATGGTGTTAAGATTCCCCTTCTGATCGCCGAGAACCGCTGGATAAATAGACCGCAGGGTGTTTTATTGACATGGTGGCCCCTAATAGCAGTCTATCTTTAAAAAATACATATCATTTTCCTAACAGAACCGAGGTTTTCGCTCTGTAAGTGCATCTTACCCCTTGCTTTGAGATGAGAAATACCATATCATTTTGTTTTCTGCTGTGCTTTTCCATAGTCCTTCAAGGTTTCACGCAAAGCAGAATAAATCATCCAGACATGTAATATTCACATGCGTGGCAGTTTAAGTAAAATGAGGGCTGTTACTTTTAATTCAAACTCCTGTTAGTTTTTTGTTTTAATTTTTTTTTTAAGTTAAGTGCCCAAGGGACACAGCCATGTGCTGTCAATATGCCTATTGCCATAAATTGGGCTGGCTGGCTTCTGGAAACGTTTCTTGAAGGATTAAATATATCCAGGAGAGTTAAGACTTAATGTCCAGCTGCCTCTTCTACCTTGGAAGAAAAATGTATGAAAATCAATCTTTTGTCTGTATTTCAAGAAGCAGAAAGTAGAAAAAATGAAAATGAAGTGAGTCCGTGGAGGCACAAAAAGGAAGGAGACTTTGTTTCTGTGTTAAAAGATGCAGAGAAAGGTGGCAGAATCCTGAATGACTGACAAACTTCCCTAAGTGAAAATAGGGCACATAATTTGAGGGTAGGAAAACATGTATCTGGGAAAGATCAGATTCAAAGTGGCAAGTGCTATCAGAATCACATCATCTATGTAGATGACATTGTGAGCTTGTTAAAGCTACCTCCTATCAAAACAAGTTGGAAAAATTCTTATTTGATTCAAAATATTGTCACATCCAAGACTTGTTTCCAAAAGCTGTGATAAGCTGATATATGAAAAGTATTTGTTTGACATCTACTTTAGCTCAGATATTCTGTGAAATATCAATAGTTAGCTTATTTTGAACTGCACAGTTATAAAAAAAAAGTTCAAAATTCAGTAAACATTTCACTGAGTCCACTGCTCACTAACACTGGTCAATAATTTTTTACAAAAGTCATATAACTGAAATAAAATTTGTCATTTCCTATCAATGTGCATGTGCTCAACACGAATATGACAGTCAAATTCTAATTTGGGCTCTAGGTTTTTTTGTAATCTGCAATAAATTGATGTTTGCATCACAAAATGCATGCCAATAGTAATAGGCCTACAGTTAATACCTGGAAAAAATCAAGTCGTACACTACTTCTTCGATTTCTTCACTTGTCTCTTGTAGAGCTGTTCAGGAGCATCTCTGGGGAGTGTCCAGCAGTAGTCAGCCAGCATTGTGGTGGACCATTTTCCCTGTTATCTTTGTTCCACTGACGCAATATCTTGATGAAAATGTTCGCCATGTTCATCACTAACCATACCACAGTTTTCAGGGAAGAAATTCAGATGGGACTGAAGGAAGTGGATCTTTAGAAACATATTGCAACCAAGTTTCTGATACTGCATCAGCATGTCTTCTGCTAGTTCCTTGTAGTTTTCTGTCCTAACATTATTAAGAAAGTTTGTAGACACTAGGCAAAAAGCATCCCATGTTTGTTTCGCATCACCCTGCAGCAAGTTGTTGAACTGGTCATTTCAATGCAGATGGAATGTTTGGGTAGACTCTTCTCGACTTCTTTTGCTTCGTTATTCCACCGGAAAGAGGAGGAACCAAGCAGAAGTAACAGTTTTTTATGTGGTTGCTTGGCTCTCTCCACACCACGGGGACTGCAAACGGCACTGATGGTCTTTTGCCGTTTAACCACTGTGAAAGCTGTGTTGTCCATGGAGCACAGCATATATGCGGGGCCCAAGGCTTGTCTTGGTCACCAACCTTGCATCTGAAGTAAAGATGATAAGCCTTCTTCACTTGAGAAGTGATGCTTTTCTTCTGGTTGGCAAATGTCACTTCCCCACAAATAGAGCAGAAATTGTCCACACTATGAACGCATTTTCGAGGCATGACTGTTCTGTATTGTGCCTAAATGAATAAAATAATAACAGTTCTATGGAACAGTAGCTTAAGCTGTCTTGCAGAATGTCTGAAATATTTTCAGTGCTCAACCTTTCCAACAGGGCTTTATGGAGTGCACTGCTGACGTCAGCTTACTTCAGCAGCCGCCTGGCAGTATTGCATTGCATCAGAAAATGATGCAATCAACTCTGGATGATGTGTGCATGATGGTATTATGCAACACGACGCAATATTACATCATTCTAGGCTGATTTAGGATGCTGTTGCAGTCCTACTGGATAAATTTACACTGTGAAACATATAAAATGAATTATGTGAAATATCTTCAAAACGAGAGCTAATAAAAATTGTTCAGGGTTATATTCATGTCCAGCACACCAAGATACTACAGATTAGGGCCTTTTCACGTCAGTAACGATCTCAATGTTGACCAGTGTAATCAGCAAGACTGAACCATTTAAATGTTCTAAGTATCACTTTATCTCTCTTACCAAAATCAACTTTCTATTTGAAAATCTCAGAAAGCTCTAACCTAGTGCTTCTTTTGGAGATGACAAGAAGTAAATGCTACAGCATGTGCATATGGCAACATTTAAGGTGAATTGAATTTCATGTTTCCTTATGACTAAATAAAGGAAAAAATAAACTGATCATAACAATAATAACAGTAATTACAGTAAACTGACCAGGACAATGGTGTAATAATGTTATCCTTTGCCTATTTGGCTTCAAATCAAGCACTATTTCACTTTGTCAAGGGCTGATGTTAGAACAATTAAGGGGAGTATCTTCCAGGGATAGGTATTTTATGAGTTTATAGTATTTGGTTTTCCTTTTATTCGGTATCAAATAAATTTGAACAAACATTCTTGCTGGTCAATTCAGATTTATTTTTATCTTCATCTCCTCTTTAATTTTCATTTTATCTTCATCTCCTCTTTAATCTTCATCTCCTCTTTAGATTTCATGACATTGGGTCAATGTGATGGTCTTATTTGTCTTCTGCACTGGTAGCAAAAAGTGGAGATGTATGGAGACAAATTAATATGTTCAACTAAGTCAGAGCCTCCCTGGTAGTGCAGTGGTTGAGCGCTGCACTGTGCAACTGTTGGCAGCAGTGACACAAGTTCGATGCCCACCTGGGGAGAATCCCACATGGTGCAGCAGACCTCTCCTGCCTCGCCGCTGCTCCCCTCAGCAGTGTATTTCTGATCTGCCTGTTCTGCTACCCACTCTGTCTCTGGTGAACCCTCTCGCCGCCCCATGCCTCTGGCCTGTACCCCAGCTTGTATGTATAAATAAATAAATCTTTTAAAAAGAATGTATTCAACTAAGTCCCACTGTTTGGGGAGAGAGCATGTGGGAAAGAAGGTGGGGGGAGAAGAGGAGGAGGAAGAAGAGGGGAAGGGAGGAAGGGAAACAGAGAGGATGTAGGCATTAGTCATAAGCATTTTCACTTTAATTGATGACTAAAGCTGAGGGCTATTTTTTTCTGGTGGAAAAGGAATAATTGCTAAAATTTTAAGACTGTAATAATTTTCTAAATGTTACCTATCAGGGTTTGCATTACTGTTTTGTTGATTCTTTATGAGTAATGACTTTATCCACTGCTTTGTGCATGGAAAATAGAGAGCATGAGAAATATTACCACTCTATTAAAAAAATGAAGTCGTCTCTCTCTGGATCTTTGTTATAGTGCATATAGCCACGGGGCTGTGCGGTGTTCTTCATATAATCGACTGCAGTTGTGAAGAGCCCAAGTAACATGTAAGACTATTTGTACGAAATATGTAAAAGAGGTAAATCTGTGAAGACAGAAAGGAGGGTTAGAAAGCCTATGACTTTTTAGATTAGGGGATGGGGCATGACTGCTAATGGCCATGGGGATTATTTTGGGGTGACAAATGTTCCACAATTAAACTGAAGTGATGTCTGTATAACTGTGGCTAGGCTGAAAACCATTTAATAACATACTTCAAAATGTAAGCTGTATGGTATTGAATTATAAACTCAACAAAATACTGGGCAGTGTAAAAGAAAAGAGAATAACATTGCTGGACTCATGAGAAAATTAACTTCAAGGAGAATTACTCTAGAAGCAATAATACAGGGAGTTCTTTCCACTGAAGGAAAATGATATATGGAGATATTTGGTTCTTTATACCAAAAAAAAAAAAACAAAAACGAAAAACCCGAATTGCATTAGATTTGGGAAAAATGGTGGTACAAGGAAAACATTTTATTTTTATCCTCAATCACTCTGAAAGTTAATACTTTATCTACATGTGAAAGTGGATGAATGAGCGGTGGAACGAGGGAGCAGTAGGGCCTGTCCCGTTAGAAGAACCTCACAGCAGAGGACAGAATTAAATGTGTCCTCGAGACAGCTGACTTCTCTAAGAGCGGGGTTTGGACGCTCTCGGAGACCCCCTTTGCAGTAACGACAAAGGAGATAAGAGGGGGTCGTGGACGCACAGTGAATCCAGACAAGGCCGAATGAGCTAAAGAAAATGGACACCGATGTGCAAAGAGGAAGGTGGCACGTGACCGAAACTCAGGGGCTCTTCTCCAGGTGCTGCTCCCGGAAACGCGACACCAACGTGGAGTGTGGCACCCACTGCTGGCAGGAGTTTGGGGTTCCTGAGGAGGGGTGGGTAACGGGCTGTCTCTGAGGCCTGGGTCCCCACGCCAGCCTCTGAGCGAGCAACAGGAACACTGGTATTTATGTGCAAATTTAACTGAAGACCGCCCTCCCTCCCGAGAAATACAGCCTGTTATTAAAACAAAATTGACAAATGGGAAAAATATATAAAATACTAATATTTCAATTGCTCAGAACAAAAGCTATTTGGATCGTGACACAAGATGTATAGGAAACTGAGGAATGGCGCCAAATGACCCTCATGTAAAATGAAGGAGAGCAGGGGTTTGGGGTAATGATATCTATCAACTAATCGTATTTATTATAAACCTAGGGAAATCATTCTTAACACACACTTCTAATTTAAGAATCTGCACTACACAGGCTTTATGATGCTATCAAAATCTTTGGTTTATAAACCCGTTTCCACATTCTAAGCTCCAATTGCTTTGACAAGGTGAAAAGATCAATAATTTCTAGGGAGAGCTGATATTTAACTGAGAAAATTTTCCCATATGAAATGGCGGCGCACCGCAATCATCATGTTTTATCTATATCAGGTGCAGTTTAACTGGAGGGAAACTACGCAATCTAAAAATTGGGAAAATGTTTTTCTCCTTCACCCATAAAGAAAATACCTCAAAGTAATATCTAAGAGTAAAACACCTATTAAATGAATGGCCCATACCAGTTAAATCTTTTAAAAGTTTAGGTAAAACCACAACCAGCTATTCCCTTCTTTAGTGCTGTGATAAACTTATCTGCTGACTTCCTCTGTACACCTCAACAGCCTTCATTAGCATGTGTGATCTTTCTAGACGTAGGTTCATCTCGCCTTCTTACTTAGTTAATAGGTACATCCCTGTGCTTAGTTACAAGTAATAATCTGCTAATACTTCAGTGAGGAATACATGTCACTTTCACTAGAAATGCACAAGTGGAGAGATGTGTGTGGGTTCTCATATTTAGAAATTAAGCAGAGGGCTGGAACACATTCCATAAATATATGGTGTTGTAGAACCCAATTTTATTATTATCTATCATAAAATTAAATTTTACTATCTTTCATAGTGTTAATTGTGCAATAAAGAGAAAGTCAATATTCTTTTTACCACTTGGTCTACTTTTATGTTAGCTTTGATTTTATTGTGATATATCCATCAACAGCATTTTAAAACTCCAATCACTTTTTCTGTATATATGGAAAGGTTATAAAGAGAGAGGACTATGAGGTATTTGCATTTTGGGTTGTTTCAAAGTCATCACCTTCAGATACAAAATACAGAAAAATAAGTCGTTGACCCAAACAATGCAGTCTCTATTGTGCAAATAAATTAGGTTTTGAAAATAAATCATGTCAGAGAGGCACTGGGTATATCATGGTGCACATATATCCATGTGGGTTTGATTCCTTCTGCTGCATTTAATTTAAGATTATCTGTGAATTTAAAGAGGACCATCACCAGACATAGAAATATTCATATACTTAAAATTTCATTTGGATTACGTTGTCTCCCACTCCCTCAAATTAGAGCATAAAATAAATAAGAAAAAAGTGAATAAAGAGACATGTCCTGTATTACATGCACTAAAGTCTTCAAGCAAATACACCCTCAGATTTTTAAAGTAGATTCGGAAAAGAGAAAGATTGCTTAATTTTATGTCATTCAACATGAACTGTTCTAAAGATTTGCTCACTAGTTTATTTAAAGTCCTCATGGAGGCAATGGTATTTTAACTTAATGAAATATAATATTTCATGTGTAGATTTAAAGTAATTAGTAAGATAATAAAATTTAATAATAACATAAAATAGTATTGCTTCCATGAGGATTTTAAATAAAGTCAAATTTACTTCCTTTACAGAATAATGACTATCATAAAATACATATGTAGAACACAGTCACAGATATTGCATTAAAAAATTATGGTAACATGTTTCTTAGAGATGGCACTATTTCCTATCAGAACTCTAGTTGGTAGTATTTTTCCTATTTTTGTCTTTTTGAGTAACTCGTGGGAACCATGCATCACTATTATTATTATTATTATTTTGACTTTTAAATGTATTCATTTTATCATCATTCTTTTTTGTGTCTTATTAATTGGCGGACAATGCTTACGACCAAGTCTGTCCAACAGAGACAGAAATGCCCACGGAAACGATGGGCATTTGGGGTTTTTCCTTCTTCGGACTCCACATCTCTGTCATGTTCAAGTCCTTTCTGGGGCTATTTCAGCCACTACTGCTCTGCTGAAGTCTCAGATACGCTCAGTGGCCACCACCCACCCCAGCCTATTCCTGCAATATGTATAAATTTGAATCACTCTTTTATATCTTGGTTTTACATTGAGAAACTGTTGATGGGCAGAGTAAGCCTCTCTTCAGGGTATTTGCAAATAGAGGAAAGAGAAAGATCCTTCAGGACCTTGGCATTAAGCCAGAACCAGAGAACCAGGTAGGGGTCAATAATCAATTACGCACAATAAAATTGAGACTGGGTCATTTGTCTTTGTAAAATCGGTGTAAGAACCTGTCTTTATAAAGCATTATCTATCATCAGACAATATTGCCAGTTCAGATCTGTGCTCCACACACAACGCTAAGGATGCACTGTGAGGAGCATGTTAACAGAGCGGGGAGTTCCTGGTGGTGGTGTTAATCTCAATCTTCATCTTGAAGGAAAAGAAGAAATTACGATTTCAGTCTGAATGGCTGGAGAGCATATTGTGAGACTTTGAAACTTTATAGCTTAACATTGAATTGTTAAACCTTGAAAGTTTACAAATTGATACTGGATCGTTGGGGTTTTGAAAAACTGTAGTTATGGCAGGCACCTGGATCTCAAACTCCCCAGTGTCGGGGAAGGTGAGAAATAGACTTTCCCCCTTTAAGACCCTGTGAGCCTAGCACAGGGCCAAGGACCAAGGCGACCACCCCCGACCACGTGCCAGCTCCTGCTCTGTCTCCTGAGACCTGAGTTCCAGCGAGAGCAGCAGCAGCACCAGTCCCTGGGATTTGCCGGTGAGATACGTGCGTCTGCTTCGGCGCCACCATGATGCAGCCACAAAGTCGACGCCAAATGCGATAATCTGGTGGAGTTGTTTGTATTCTCACTATTCCAAAAACACTCACTTTGGTACCCCAACTTTTGCTCCAAAATAGCAAAGTTCTGAAATCATCCTAGCCGTAGGCTTTGTGGACAAGCGGGATGAAGCGTGTCCGTTTGTGGGTTTGTCGTCCCAACAAGCCAATGGCAAAGGCAACATACGCTCCTGAAAGTGAGTGTTGTGTTGTTGTCACTTCTGCATTTTAGCAAGTTTTTAAATTTAATTTAATCTTTTGCTTGTGCATTCTTGTGCTTATAGGAATTTCCATGTTTTTATTTATTTGTCTTGAAAGTCTGTCCTTACCCTACTTACTTCTGAGCTCTTTAAGGTAGGTGTCCGCTGTCCTTGCACTAAAGGATCAAGTCCAGCTCCGCTTGGTTTCCTCCACTGGCCATCTGCAGGCTGGTCTCCTGCAGAGATGCCCACTGAGTGACTGGGGAGAAGATTCTCACCCTTGCCACAGTGATGTCCTCACCGAGTCACCTTGAGGAAGAAATGCCTGTGCTGACTTTCAGCCCAAGTATTATTGTGGTAAACAGGGCTCTGCTGTGATTATAATCACCCACATGATAACTTACATGACGACTGGTCTGAGCCAGAGAAGAACAAGTAATTATGAAGCATTTTAATGTCTTATACTTCCACTTATCAAGTGACATGCCCTATGCCCTTCGGTTGAACAACAAATTCTGAAAATACAGAGTTTTCATTTTTCTCACAATTATAGCATATCAGTTTTCTTTATTCTATTTCACCAGACTCTAAAATGTCTGATATCATAATATTTTTTTGTAGTAGCTGCATACATCACCATTCACTCTCCACTATGACACAGGCATTTTCCCACCTTGATTTGTCACTTTTGGCTCCCCCGGCCGCCATGAGAAGCCTCATGACAGACAAACGGGATTGATGGGCTCCAACCAATGGTCAACACAAAGTTAATCACATGTGAACTATGTGTCCCTTTATTTTAAAGGACGTAGCGGGTCCCCTGTGTGCTTTTGTATTTGTTAAAATGGAGACAGAAGAAAATCATCAACGTAATCCCATTTTTGACACCTTTAACACCTATACCTACATAGATTTAGATTTATGCACTTTTTTTTTAAGATTTTTTTTTTAATTTTTTTTTTTATACATACAAGTTGGGGTACAGGCCAGAGGCGTGGGGCGGCGAGAGGGTTCACCAGAGACAGAGCGGGGAGCAGAACAGGCAGATCAGAAATACACTGCTGAGGGGAGCAGCGGGCAAGGCAGGAGAGGTCTGCCGTGCCATGTGGGATTCTCCCCGGCCGGGTGTCGAACTCGTGTCGCCACTGCCAACAGCTCCACAGAGCAGTGCTTAACCACTGCGCCACCGGGGAGGCCAGATTTATGCACTTTTAAAGTGTAGAAACCTCGAGCTCATGGAGTCAAAGCTATTTAGGGTTTTTGTTCTATTGTGGAAGAGACACTTTGGTTTTGACACTAAGGAAATAGTATGGCAGAGTAGCTGTGAATCTAATGTGGGACTCATAACGGAATTCTATATTGGAGAGTTGTTCTCTTTATTGCAGTCAAAGGGACAGAAAACATCCAAAGGGAGGCAAATTAAACAAAAACTGTAGTTTCGACTTCACTGTCAAATTTAAAGACAATATGTATTTATAGACTCCTTTGAGACATAGTGGGTAAAGACAATAAAAAATATTTCATCACCGGACATTTCAATGAGAGACTTTATTTTTCTTTGTATAACGCTGCACAACAGTTCTTTAAATACATGTCACCCTGGCCAGTCGGTGGACCAGAATGGAAATATACTTTCTAAAAACAGAAAGATTGATTTCTCAGATTCCCCTATTATCAGTCACTATTAATCACTGAAAATTATGGACTCGATTTTCTATAACACAGGATCCTAATCCCCATCCCAGATGAAAAAATAAAGCCCCCAAACAGAGCATATCACATTCCATGCACCCCATTATGTGATTTGTCCCTAAACAAGTAATCAGAATCTTTTTCTGACAACTTAGAGTAGGTTGCAATTCTGAAAACCAATGTCCTTTAGGAGGTTTTTTAATATTTTTTAAATTTATATATCTATATATCTATATATATAGAAAATATATATAGAATATATATTTACATGAATAAATTTATATTAAAATTAAAATTAAAAATTAAAATTAAATTTATATTTAAATGTTTATATAAATAAATTATATAAATAAATTTATATATATATATATTCCATCATTGTTCATTGTTGTACAATGTTCGCTCTCTTTTCCCAGGTGTGGTCCCCCTAAAATCCCCACCACCAGCTCACCCGGCTCCATCCCACAGTCCCTTGTGCTCTTCCCGCCTCGTTTGCCCCCCCCTCCCCTGCAGAATATCTCTGATTTAGAGTTGCCTGCTCATTTTTGTTCTGCTTTTTTATTAGTTTTTTTTTCCCTGATCCCTTATTTGGTTCTGCCTATAAGTGAAACCATCAATATTTTTCTTCTCCCTTCATTTAGGAGTTTTAATTAAAGAGACAAATGACACATTTAGGTTGGCTTACAGAAAGTGATGGGCCACTTCACATTCCAGCTTGCATTTATCTAAATTAGTATATTTAGATATGTTTAGTAAAACTCAATGCGTTGATGATATTGTTGTAAAATAATAGAAATAAGTTTCTACTTAATTAGAAAATAGAATCTTTCAAAGAAATAATGCAGAAATATAATTATTCTCGATTGAATAAAATTTACTCATGTCCATGAATTCTTAATAATTATTCTAATTAAAGTTGAGGTTCTATATAATTTACTCTGGACATAATGCCTTGTTAAAAGTTTATTTTCTTTTTTAACTTTCTGTTAGCTAACTCTTACATTAAGACATCTTAGTATTAAATTTACTTTTTTATGATCTCAGATTTACCAGAGGTTAAAAAAAAAAGAAAAGAATTCTTACTTTTCAAAGTCTTGATAAAAAGGATTCCAGTTACAGTGTAGGGATATTATTGTAACAAATTCAGACAGGGATCCACTGAATGATTTGTGGTACAACTCAAATGGCTCTACAAGATGAAAACACTTATGTTAAGTGTTGCCATTTTAATTTTAAACACTATAATTTAAAGGAAAAGAAAGGTGTTTGATTCAAAGGCTACGTGGCTAAATTTTCTAGGTGATTTGGGGAAATAAACATTAGAATCAATAATTGTAAATATTGTAAATACTTTTTTTTTTACAATGTGAAAATATTTCCTTGGAGGTTTTCAAAAGACCATTCAAACAGAGCATAAATGATGTTGAACCGTAGACAGATTTTTAAAAATCAAAGCAAATAGAATCATTGCAGTTCTTTGGGCTCAAATATCTAACAAAGCAGAATTAACATGGAAAAAACAAAAAGAGGAAATATTTTTACACAAAATACATTAAATATGATTGCAAAAGCTGTAAGGTTTTAACTCAATTCAAAATTTGAGATGTCCCTATAAAATATGTAATAAAAGTAATAATTTCAATCTTAGCATATTGCCTTCCAGTTGTTTGAAGCCTTAATTATTTATCAGGAACATGGAATGATGTAGGAAATTCCATTTATGTCTCCTAATAACGCCCAACACCATTAAACTTTTCATTATGATTTTTCCTTTGTTTTCCTATCTGCAGAGGTACCGAAGCCTGAATTTATACTTTAATTTCTACTGTGTATAGAAAATAATTATATAATTCTTATTAGTAAAGTTGAACTACACATGCTCTGTTTTATACTTGTTAGAGTGGTCCAGGCATAATAACATCATTAAATGGAATAATCAATTATATCGCTATTTATGTTTTTATAATGGCAGAGTATTAAAAAGTCCATGGGATGTTTATTTAGTTTCATTTTCCTCCTGTGATTCCAGAACAGCGTGGGATTTAGATGGTTTATGAACCATCCTGCCTTTGTTCTGTCTTGTAAGTGAATCCCCGGGGAGGTCGAGCTGCTTCTCCCTGGTCTTTGTGGGAAGGTTCTCCCCAGAGTTACCCAAGGCAGGGTGGGGGGGTCCTTGTGGGCAGCAGCCCTGGCCCTGTCGCACTCTGCTTTCTCCGGGGACCCCGGCTGCCCACATCCTATGCAAGCGCTCAGGCTCTCCAACGGCAGGTCCTGCATTGCCAGGAAGACCCCTCCTCACCATCTGCGCCTCACCAGCCTGTATCAGTGCCATTTTGTCCCCGCCAAGGCGACCAGCTAGGAATGGAAGCCCAAGGAGCTTCTCTGTGGCTCTCTCCATTCAACAACTTCCTCCTTCTCCACACCACTGCCAACCATGTCTTCCCAGCAGATCATCCCCGGTGATCCAGCCTCCTCTGTGCCTCAGCCCCACTGGGCAGGCAGAGCCTGGTCTTCGCTGAATCTTCCCTGGAAGGTTCTCCTTGGTCTGCTGCACAAATTAACCCTCCGCACCCACCAAGTTCTGCTTTGTGTAACCATTGGTCTCACGCCCTGAGGGTCAGGTTTTCTAGAGTGTTTTAATAATTCAGGAGACAGTAAGCTCTAGAATGCAATAAAGGTAAAGACGCAAAAGAAGATATTTGCTCCCTTCACAAGAAAAAGTAGCCAATGATCTTTCAGAGACAGCATCACTGCATTTGCTACACAGGTGAAAGTTATCGAATGTTGGGCTGTCAGGCTTGATGGGAGATCTCCGTGGCAATCAAACCTGGATATCGTTATAGACTAATCTGATAGAAGTTACTTCTTAGGGCAGAGTGTAAAGTCGTTATTTAACTTGTGGTTAAATTAATTGTTTATACACACCAAGGAAACGATCACTAAGAAACATTCAACTGTACATAGACCTTTTATCGACTGGCCAACCCTCTAGGTTTGCCTGGATTACTAAGAACCATTTTGTCATAGAAATATCCTGTGGATTTATGTGGTCTTCGTTTTCTCATCTATGAAATGGGGGCCAGTTAAATCATCTTAAATGTCCCTTCTGGCTCCATCGCTCTATGAATGTGTCACTGTTACAACAAACAAAGTCGTGGCATGAGATCGTCCAGCAATAACCTGCATCGCCGGATGGAGAGCTGCACCTGCGGAGACGGGAAGGTGTTGCTGTGTTCTGTTACCATGTCCGCCCCCCTCACACACTGTTTTATGGCAGTAAGTGTGTTATTATATCACACAGGTTTCAGATGCGCCTCCTTGACAGTCACCATTGCACAGACCACAGTAACTTCACTGCTCTTCCTAGAATTCATTTGTTTCACTCTTCAATTTAACTAACATGTGAGATGAAAGTGCTAAGATGACATTATGCTCAATTTATGTAAAACAGTCACGTGTATTAGGTGATCAAAACCTTAATATCCCTCCCAAGTCCTATTTGATCCATTCATTTTCCAAGTGGAAATATTTCTGAATGCTGCAATTAAATTTGGTAGCAGCCTCGGTGACAAGAGTGCCTCAGGTGTGTCTTTCCTAAAAAACTCCACTACATGTCACCCCTAGAACATGTGTATTGATGCCCTAGGCCATATAGTGGTCATACATGGAAACATACATACACACACATGTGTGTGCATAAATATAGACAGGATATGTGCAGATCTGGGCTATTGGGTTTTTTTCCGGTGTTAAGCGTTGTGGATTATATAATGTTCATCACAGAAATGACAATTTATTTTATATGAAAGTAATTATGAAGTTCCAAAGATTGTCATGCGCAATCTTTCAGTTTCATCTGCCCCGAATGGCAAACAGTGTATTGTTTAGCACAGCCCTTTACTGCTAAAATGGCGCCTTCACATTGATGTTGGTCTTCAGGGAAATGCAGCCCACTGATTGAACTTGGTAGGGGAATACACAAGGTTTTTAAATGCAATTTTTTGTGTGAATGTAAATGCCCAGAGGACCAAGGGATGATCCACACTTTAAATCATTTTGGATGAGCAAGATTCAAATTTGAAGCATAGGTTTTAAATGGGCATTGTAAACCATTTTGCACAATAAATGTGCTAAAAAGCAAAACATGCTCAAAGTTTGTCACTGTTTTAGTACTGTAGACTTTACATTAGGCCTGTGTTATATGTATTCTACATTTACTTCTATGAAATGTATATATTACAAGATGAACAGGATTAACCCTCCAATAGCTTCTCTAAAATATTCAAATTGACAGGATATTAAAAAACAACTTGGGCCTCCCTGGTGGTGCAGCAGTTAAGTGGTGGGCTGTGGAGCTGTCGGCAGCAGCGATGCGAGTTTGATCCCCGGCTGGGGAGATTCCCACATGGTGCAGCAGACCTCTCCTGCCTCGCCCGCTGCTCCCCTCAGCAGTGTGTTTCCATCAATCTGCCTGTTCAGCAACCTGCTCTGGAGAACCCTCTCACCGCCCCACGCCTCTGGCCTGTACCCCAGCTTGTATTCATAGATAAATAAATCTTAAAAAAAAAAAAGAGGGGCCTCCCTGGTGGCGCAGCAGTTGGGCGCTGCGCTGTGGAGATGTCAGCAGCTGCGACGTGATTTCGACGCCTGGCCGGGGAGATTCCCACATGGCGCGGCAGACCTCTCCTGCCTCGCCCGCTGCTCCCCTCAGCAGTGTATTTCCATCCATCTACCTGTTCTGCTCCCCACTCTGTCTCTGGTGAACCCTCTCGCCGCCCCACACCTCTGGCCTGTACCCCAGCTTGTATGCATAAATAAATAAATCTTAAAAAAAAAAACTTAAAAAAAAAGAAAAAAAAGAATGGGGGTGAATAAAACATTGCGTTTAGAAAGCTATCTTCGATCCTTGGATTGATTTGTTGAACATTTTCTGTCTACAGGATAAATGCAGTAAGAAGGAAGTTACTAAATATTAATTGTTGAATATGAAAAGCTTTTTGAAGGTATTTGTTTTTATCTTTATCCTTAGCTATAATATTTCTAGTTGATCTGGACCCAAACATTTGGATTTTATATAGTCATTCTTCAAGAAGACTGTTGGATATTTTGGTTTGTAGATATGCTATCTGGAAAATTCCCTGGCTTATGGTTTTTAAAAATAAATGAATCCTCAGTTGTGGTCCTTTCCAGCATCTCATTCATCAAGACTAGTTTCAATGTGGCGCGATAGGCACTAACGTGGGCAGAGCTGTGTGGCAGAATGCGGGCACCAGGAGAGACCCGCCGGCCGGCACATGCAGATGGGCAAGGGGCTGCAGAAGCAAAGGGGGCGTTTGGGTGGATCTGCCAGTGCCGTCTGGGGAGAGGAAAATGAGCCTGCGCTCTTCGGCCACAGAGGGTGTCCCCATCACCAGCATTGTCATCACCCTGTGCTTCTGGATTCGTTGGCACAGTCTGCTTCTTCTTGCGTGACTCCCGATGAAGTTGCAGTACGCCTGTGAGACCGCCGGCATTCACAAAGCAGCGTCATGTGAGAGAGTTCCTTTGTGATCTGTAATAGACTTTGTATAATAGGAAATAGAACTGATGGATAAATCTTGCAAATGACATCTGAAAAGAACCCGGATAGACTGATGAAAACCAAAAGGCATCTAATGCATTTTTCACATTGACTATGACAGTGATTTATTATGTTGTCTAAGACGCTAAATATACATCATAAATCCCCACCAGAAGTCGTATTGTATTCATTCATCTCTTTTCTGTGAGCCAACATTTCCTCTTTTCATAAACTTTATTGTATGAAAAGAATCATTATTTTATAAATGGCATTGGAATCCGGTGATTTTACATTGCAAGGGAGCCCCAGTGTGAGATTTTGTGGTTTTTTTAAACCAGTAGAGGAGGTACCCAACTGGAAATAAATGTTTCCATTCAAGAGTCCTTCTCTGTGAGGGAAGAAGAACAAAGTGAAATGTATGGCATCCGTTGTCTTAGTGTCACTTCTCCCTGGGTGATGCATCAACCTAGCAGCAGAAGGAAAAATGAGTGCAAAATAACTTGCAATCCTGGCACAGGTGCTAGTCCAGTTACAGGCCATTTTCTATATGTGGACTGGATGGTCAATTTTATTAAGAACAATGTGAGTTGAACTTATTGCTTAGATTTCATTGATTTTTTTAATGTTTCCAACAAGGATACTATCAAATCACATGAGAAGTGAAAACAATAGAAGACGCTAGTCAGAGACTGGGGCCAAGCATTTCTTCCTGGCTGTTCACGTGTCTAATCATGAAAGGAAACAACTGTTTCTATCAGAAAAGAAAAAAAAAGTTAAATATGTTTTTAGATCTTAAGACCTGTACAAGGCAGGAAACGCATCCCATCACCTGTGCTTTCTGGGATAACTTTCTACAATACAAGAGGCCCAGGCACCTGTGACATCTGCTGATATTAAATCTTCTAGCAAAGACGGTGCTGTGGGTTTGTATCTTTGGTGCGTTACGACGAATTCTTCCAAAGAAGTGTGTGCTGCTTTTGTGTGGCTTTTAATATAATTTGAGCTATTTGCACAGTAATCGTGTTTGTGCATCTTAAAAGCACTGTTTGTCTAAGATCTCATTGCAGATTTTGAAACAACACCCTTTAATTTGGGAACGGTCTTGACAACATGAATATGGGAGCAGAGGAGATATGTGGTGTTGAATGAGGAACACTAACCTCAGAGGGTGTGCGCTAGGACACGGGAAAAGGAGCTCACTGAAAAATCTGAAGAGGTGACATATTTGAGTTTGAATCCTGGATTCTGAATTTTTTATTAACGTGTTTGCCGTTAGAGATTTTGGTAGTCTTAATTGCCAATTTATAGGAACAATCTATTCGAAATCTAAAATGAAAATCAAAAGTCAACTATAGTTTATGGCTCTATCCTTTACAGGAACAGAAATTTAATTTTCAAGAATTGAACTGGAGGCATCAGATTCTCCATGAAACTTGGCAACACGAGATCCAGCAAAGAAATTGATTGTGAATGAAAATATAGCTGATAGAAATATTTAAAATGTCAAAATGCAAGTGTTTTCTTCACTTCAAACTTATTTGTCGTGGAATATGTATTTTTAAGTGCAGTCTATCTCCAGGAATACGTGTTAGTCAAATTTAACAGGATTATATTGCCTCTCTGTATTGTGTGAGAATCATATACCCGACACTGTCTCTGATGTCAAGATGCTCAAAATTGCAAGCAGAGAACCTTTTAAAGAGCATTAAAAATAAAAATGAAGACAAGTGAGTAGGAAGCTGGATATTAAGAGCATTAAATAATCACAGTCATCTGTCTGGTTCTCATATCCGGATTTGCAGGCTGCAACGATGAACAAGCTGCTTGTATGATGCTGTTTTATATAAAGCAGACAGAAAAGGAAGTCCCTTTGAGCATGGAAATAAACACTCCACTTTATTAAAATGTTTCATTCAACTAAAATTAGTGAACCCGGGAGAGCAGTCCCCAAACTTGAGCAGGTGTAGGATTCCTTTGGCATCCTGCTAAGGCTCGGGGTGGGTGAGAGGCAGGGGCGTGTCTGAGTCTGAATTTTTATCAAGCTTCTAGGTCCTGATGAAATTTTGTCTAAAATACAGGTTCCCAGACTTTGCTCTTTTACCTTTTTTCACCGTCCAGTTTGAAGGCACTAGCCTGTGTTTTCATTCAGCGTGTCAGGAAATTCTTACAATCTCGAGAAGTTTGGCTCTGACCTCAAACACACTGAGTTCATCTTTTTGGCCTGTGAATGACCAACCAGACAAAATGGCATGTGGTCCCATTGTGTAGCTCCTGGCAATTTGCTGAGCCTGCAGCCGTTGTGCTTTCTAGCAGGTCTGAATTAAAGCTAGCAAAACGAAAAAAAAGTCAGACAAAGCCATCGGGAAAAGCAAAAGGGCAGCGCAACTGAAGCAGCCACAAGTCGCCACGGCCGTGGCCGTGACCGATTTAACGGAGAGTCAACATTTGTTTAAACATTCAGCAGTGTGTGTATGTACACACACACACACACACACACACGCACACACACACGCACACACACATGCACACGCACACACACTGCCCGTGGTTGCCAGTGATCATTCCCTAGTGTTTTGAGCGTAAGTGTACACACACAAGAGTGCACTCGCTGCTCTGTCGCTGCGGCTGCTACAGCGCACACCCTGGCACTCGCCGGTCCCGCAACATGAGAAAAAGAAGATACTCGAAGGGCCCCAGCCCCAAGCTCCGCGCGTTCTGGCCGCTGCCCTTCGCGCAGTTCGGGCCGTCGTCTCCTTGCCCTGGAAGGACACCGCTGGGGAAGGGCATCGGCGAAGGCCCCTCTGGTGCCGAGGCCAGCCGGAGGGCCGTGCCCGAAGGGGCAGCTCCATCCGTGCCCGTTACGCTGAGTCTCTCGCCCTTTGTCCTCAGGTCAGCGACGGGACGCCAAGCGCAGTTCGGCGGCGGGTTTCACGCGCAGTGGTGCTCGGTGCCTCCATCCGTCCTGCCTCAGGATTCCAGGGCTGCGCGCGCCCCAGTGCGCGGCTTCCATAAAAAGTGGCTCAAGGAGCATCCGTAAGAGCAGATCCCCCTTCCCGGCGCCCCAGGCCTGGCCTGCGCCCAGGCGCTCTGCGGGGCCTTGTGGGCTGGGCCTGCTCGCTGGGCAGCCTCAGGACGCGCCGGGCGCCTGGGGACACCTCAGAGCCCTCTCCCAGCGCTCCTGAGGCCAGGGGCTGTGGCCAGCGCCAGGGAGCCCCAGGAGACTGAGCTGCCAGCACCGACCCCTGCGGAGCGGGCAAGGAGATGCGCCTGGGGCGGGCTGGCTTTGGGGTGAGGGAGAGCAGAGCTTCCTCCCCGCAGGGACCTGCGCCACGGGCAGTGCCAGGCCGCCGCACCGCGCTGCGCCCTTGCCAGGCCGCGATGCCCTTTAGGCTTTTGCGCAACTTGAGGACGAAGACGACAGAACCCCAGGGCACCGGCTGCAGTGTGGGAGCAGCCGCCGCCTCCCCCGAAGGTCGCCCCTTTGCGGGTGGCCTCGTCAGCTTGAGTCTGTGGTCAGCCTGGCCGGGCGCGAGGGGGGCTCTTGGGGGCTCCGGCTGCTGGCGGCCTTGGGGCAGCCTGGCCTGGCCCCAGGGGGTCTCTGAAGAAGCAGGAGGCCCCAGCCTCGGTGCCCACCAGGCCCAGCGCGGGCCTCTCGTCCCCATCTCCTCGGCGCTGGCCCCCCGCGTCTGTCCCCGACGCGCTCCTGCTGGCGCTGGCTCTGGGCCCGCGGCCGCCCGCAGTCTCCGGGGCTGGTCCCCGGCAGGGCGCTGGGCTCTGCGGCTCCTCCTGACCCGGGCTCCGTGCTGAGAGCGCGTTTCCTCTGACATCACCCGCAGGCCGCACGCCACCCCCTTTTTTGGAGCCTGTTAAATAGTTCAGCGCAAGTTCCTCTTTCCTTGCATTTATGTCAAGTGCGAGAACGGCCAACTTCGAGCGCATCTGGGCCTTTTGTCTCCTTGGTGAGAAGGTCTGTAGACGCACTCATTGCGCTTCATGTAGTGCCATGCAGCGTTGTCTGTCTCCTTAGCTGTCCTTGTTTGCTTTGATGATTTCCCCACAGGGCTTGTCTGTATCACTGTTGTTGCTGTAGCTCACCGTGAAGATATTGTTTACAATATTCTATACCGGTTTTCCATTCCTAGGACCTGTTGTAATGTCTGCTTTCATTACATTCTTTTGTAATTAGATTTTCTTTCTTTATCTAGATGGATCTTGCTGTGAGTATACTGATCTTATGAATGTTTTTTAAAAGAATTGGATTTGGTGCTTTCCTTTATTGTGCTTTTCTATATGTTTTCTTCTTTTGGACTTGATTTTTTTCCTACCTCTCATTTCTTTGGACTCGATTTGTTATTTCCGCTGCTTTCTCAGATGAAGAATAGATACTTTATCTTAGCTTTTCTTTTTCCCCTAATATACCACAAGTTTCTTTGTAAGCTTTGCCGTAGAAAGATACTGCTATTTTAAATCTATCTGCCCCAGGTAATTTTAATTTTCCCCTCTTTCCCCATGCAGTGTGTGCAGGCTCACACTGCTCTTTGAGGCTCCCAGCTTACTCTGTTGTGGAAACACCCGCTTTTTTTAGAGACTATTTGATGCTTTGTGTTTTTATAAACTTTGATCTATTTCTCAATATTTAAGATATGTCTGGTGTAGACAACATTTAATTGTTTTCTGTATTTGTTCTATTTTGTTTCTGTTGGAAAGGCTTTGTCATGTAATTGCCATGCTTAATTCTTTCATATTTAATTATTATATGGCAAGTTATATATGCCACTTACTACTTTACGCTTCCCTACTAAGTATTTTTTTCTTTACCATATGCTCTATTTTTACTTTGTATATATGTGGATTTCACAGGATTTACTGAATCTTTGAAGAAATGTTTAATAAATTAGGGACTTTTTTAGCCATCATCCTTTTTTTTACTTTTGCAACATTTTGTACCTTATTTTTTCTTTCTAGGCCTTCTATTATATGCATTGAATAACTTCCCTATCAGTCTAACATTCTTTGTTTTTTTTTATTGCGTCCCTATATTTTCTCTAATTTTATTATTTTCTGTTGTTATAACTTGTGCAATTTGTAATCTGCTATTAAAATATGCTAATGAGAGCTAACTTCATATAATTATATTTGGTCTTAGTATTGCTATCGAAGTTTTTTTTTTTTAGTTGCAACAATTTTCTATTGAAATTTCACATCTCTTTTTCCTATCTTTGCTTTTATGTTCTTGATCCTTAATATTAAGACATTTTAAAATAAATTTCTTTATGACTCATTCCAGGACACTTGATAAGACAAAATCATTTAAGAAAAAAATTAAAACAAAATACAATTGTTTAAATGTGGAGAATCCACTGATTTTTGCAAAAGCATAAGTTTCCATAATTTCATTTCATCTTTCACAAAAAATATCTGAATCACCACAGAGATTCAGCACCCTCCTGCCTCCAGAGGACAGGTGAGTGTGCCCACCCAGCTCCAGGAAATCTGTGGGCAGAAAGCTCCTTCCCGGGCCTCCCTGGTGGCGCAGTGGTTAAGCCCTGCGCTGTGGAGCTGTCAGGCGGCGGCGATGGGAGTTCGATGCCCAACCGGGGAGAATCCCACATGGTGCGGCAGACCTCTCCTGTCTCGCCTGCTGCTCCCCTCAGCAGTGTGTTTCTGATCTGCCTGTTCTGCTCCCCGCTCTGTCTCTGGTGAACCCTCCCACCACCCCACACCTCTGGCCTGTACCCCAGCTTGTATGCATAAATAAATAAATCTTAAAAAAAAAAAAAAGAAAGCTCCTTCCAGTCTCACAGTGCCCCCAGCCCTGCAGGCTTCAGCGACTTTGAGTATTCTGACGGATTGTCCTGAAGGTTTGCTCAGGAGGTTGTGCTGTTCCCATCAGCCACAAAGCACAGACAATCAATCCGCAGCAAGCCTGGAGGGGTTGCTTTCCTTATCCGAGAGCATCTCCGCTGGAAGTACAGTACCAACTCCCAGAAGTTTTCACTTGTAGAGAAAGGGTTTTCTCATTTCTCTGTAGGAAGCTGTGGGCAACTCTCTGGTGCTAGTTAAACTCAGTTTAATGGGTCATGAAATAAAATACAATCCTTTCTGAAATATTTCTGAAATATTTTCCCTTTTTCTTGAACGCAGAGCTTCCTCGAGTAATCCTTCCTGGCCGTCAGCAGCAATAACAGTCAGGGAAGAAGTGTTTGTCCCAGAGAGCAAAACTTAGCTCAATATTTACAACAAAAAAGTACAAAGGCCCCAGAAAAGCTGTAACATTGTGATATTGATGGTGGGAAGCGCGTAATTGGCTCCCTTGAAAGCCTTATCAGACCACAAATATTAGCTCCCATAAAATTGTCCAATTAGGTCAAAATCTAGGGAAGGAAAAAATTTCTCAGGGGCATTTTTGTTGCTAAAGTCAGTACAACAATAATCTTTACTATTATGAGCATTGTCATTTAGAACCCCAGGATCAGAAAATGTTTCCCCTTAAAGGTAAGGAAATAAAAATATGGATCTTCTCAATTTTATTAATCTCAAAAATGAATAGCCTTGTTTTATTATAATTTATTTTTCTGCTAACCAGCTATGTAGTTTGTTGGCGGTTTTTCTTTTAGCACGAATATGAATACAACCCAAGGTAGAGAAACTTGAAGATGTCAGCCTGTCTATTAACATGGATGTGTATATATAATAGTTTTCTGGACCTCCTAGCTCTGTAAACTCTCCAAAGCACACAGCGTTGATTAGATGGCTCGTTATGTTTGCGTTCAGGTCTTAAACGATAAACTCCAAGAGGGAAAACACCAGCACCTTAGTACGCGTCGGCTGCTTATCAGGCTCAAACCCAGGCGCAAAGTTTTATCAACTCATTTACCCCTGCGGAGTGGAGACCCCATGGCTGCAGGCGACACTTATTCTCAGACTTGCCTAGGAGGCCTGTTGTCTCTCTGGTCCGCAGGCCACACAGGTCCTCCCGGTGGAGACAGGCGGAGCAAGCCCAGCGTCAGAGGCCTTGAGGACTCGGCCAGACAAGCCCGTGTGTGGTCTCTACCACGCGCGCATTCCCCATGCCGAGGGTGTGAGCGTGAGGCCGCGCGGGCCCAGCAAGGACAGAGGATGAGACGCAGGTGACCAGAGCAGCACCGGGTCCCTTCGCACCCTCGGGTCTCGCGGGAGGACGGAGAAACTTCCATGCCCCTTCACGCTGCTGTGTTCTGACATCAGACAGCATCCTCATGACGTGAACTGCGCATGATTTGATTTTGAGGAAATGACTGAATTGGGGCGAGGGGGCAGGAGCTCAAACAAAAGCGCTCACAGGGAGCCGGACCTGCAGGTTGTAAGGGGAACATCAGTGACGACAGCAGCACTCATGAAGTCATCCTGGAATTCCGTGACGCTCCCATCCCGCGATGACGCCAAGGTTAAACATGGTGAGATTAGGGCTTTCAAAGCCTCTCAGTTCCGAATGACTGTATAGCTAGTAAAACAAGAAGCAAGGGTTGGAACTCAAAAATCTGAACTGGCAAGTCCCAGTTTTAAATAATAGCCAATAGTTGAGACGAGATCGAAGACCATCAGTGACCTGATGAGAATCATTGCAGATGATAATAATTTATAGCTGTTTCCTTTTATTCTGCAAGAAACTTCAGCATTTGTATCTGACAAGTAAAGCTCACGCCTGTGTTATAAATAGCTGCTTTGTTGATCCCAGTTCTGTGAGGCAGATGCCAGAGAGGGTTTTTCTTACTTCCCAGAGCAACACGCTGGCCAGCCTGGTCACAGCAGTGACCTAGCTGGAGCCAAGAGTCTGGCATCTACCTCAAGTCAGTAAGTGTCCGAATTTGATCCATGGGAGATGTTCTCGGTGCGAAGGTGTCCTCAGCCAGCCCCTCTCACCAGTAACTTTCCCAGGGCACCGCTGGCCAATTTAGATTCCTCTTCAGCCTTTGCAGAGTTGTTTTACATACTTGTCTTTTAAATACTCCTTTAATCACATTGTCCACCATGTCTTTGGATCAGTACTATGAAACAAATGAAGACATTTAGTAATTTGGTAAGAGATAAAATAGAGATTTCTGGAATGTTCTAAGCAATTTAGAATTATAAATATTAATAATATTGCAGCATTGCATTTTCATTTTACCTAATCTGCAAATATATGGACCATCCATTTATTTATCTCACCTAAGACAATATTTGTAGTCGTAGTGCAACTAAGGAAACACTGATTTGTTTTTTTAATGATAATTGATAGAAACATAACGTGTTATTTAATTTATAAACCCTATAGAATGTTTTTGAATGAGGGGACTTTTATAGATTAGTTCAAAATTTCATTCCAATGTAAGTTTTAGCATTGTATGGAGAGACCACCAGGAATTAGGGAAGCAAAGAAAGCGTTCCAGAACATCTCCCATTGTGTTCAAGCAAATGCCAGTCTGGGCTGTGGAATGGGTGTTTGTATTGCATCTCATTCTCTGCTGATACTCACAGTGACTGCTGGCTCCAAAATTTATACCTGTAGACTTCCAGAGTTCTTTGGCTTTGTTTTGTTTTGTTTGTTTCAGTTTACTTCTTTGAACAAGAATTCCTTTCTATGTCTTCTCATCTTCCTACTGGTATGAAGAATTGTTGAAGCAAATGATTCTTGCTCTCACTACAGATAAAATAAATGGGCCAGTTTGCTGGAGTAATATAAAATCAACTATTATTTATATCAA
Source organism: Scalopus aquaticus (assembly GCA_004024925.1). Taxonomy (NCBI): domain Eukaryota; kingdom Metazoa; phylum Chordata; class Mammalia; order Eulipotyphla; family Talpidae; genus Scalopus; species Scalopus aquaticus. Next base: position 74,945 of record PVIJ01000570.1, read on the forward strand.
TGCTGTTACCATGTTCCTGCATTGCTGTGTAAATGATTTACAAACTTGTCCATGGAAGGGAACATTTCAGTATATCAAGGATCATGATTAAATTCATCAAATCCTTCTATTTTAATGGCTGATTTGAGAAAATTTTCTCATTAAAACAATCTTCGCTCTCTGCAATTATATGGCACCAGAATGTTGGAGTTTTAAAGCTATATTTGCATAAACCTAACCATGGTTGTCTATCAAATATTTTCCAAAAGCTTCTCAATAATATTGCTTTTCACTTCCCGGTCTACGGGGGTGCCTCAGAGGCAAGACGAGCCAGTAGGAAATACTTTGTCAGCCAAGCCGCATTCCAGCCTAATTATGCCCACCTGGGCCGCAGGCATCCACGCACTGGGGGGGGGGGGGGGGGGGGGGGGGGGGGGGGGGGGGGGGCGGGGAGAAGGCGCCGGAGGGGTGCCGTCCTTCCCAATGCCATCCTCGGAGATGTGGAAACGGGAGTTGTCGCTGGCTCCTAGGTTTCAATAAATAAAATATAAAAAAATAGCAAAAATGTTTTCAAGTGTCATACAGAAGATTAAAATATGATGAAACCTATGGGGGATATACAGTAATGTAAAAGGCATAAATTAAAATAACAATTAAAAAATAAAATATGGTGAATCCTTTATAAAATGCACTAAGCATTCAAATTTAGAAAGATAACATTTTTATTATATGAAAAGAGAGGAGGTGCTAAATTGACTCAAAAAGAAGTTTATAATTTTCTAGTATGAAATATGGTGACCTACCTATTCAAGAATATGTACATATATAAATACACATTTAGGTACACATCTAGCTTGCTAGAGAGATGATAGAGTTAGATAAATGATGGATGGATGGATGGATGGACTGAAAGGAAGAGCTGCTTACTTCAAATGTTATTTACTTGATGAACAGAAAGTCCAGGATTTTTAACAGCATGCTGGATGTCAGTTCTACTTTTTGCCCGGGATATTATTTCACCTGAACACCGTTCAAAGGTACGTGGACATCTGCGCTGTCCGACTGGGGTCCAGGCGCTCTGGCAGACACACAGGATGATCAGCAAGAGGCAGCCTCGTTTGGAAAACAGGAACGTTCCCAAACACTGCAGTTCTAGGACTGTCCTTTGTGCTCAGCTGCAGGGGTAAACAGGCTCATTTTTTAGCAGACAGAGGACACATTTTGAGAGTAAATATTGATGGTTTTGATGCATTTGTTAATGAATAACAACTTCTGTTCGTGTTCGCTCTTAGAAGTTGGCATCTAAAGAGTTCACAACAAGCTGGTGGACGAAAATTAAAAGCATGGGAATAACTAGATAATAGAAACAAGTCCTACGGATGTAACATACAGCAAGCCAAGTATGGTCAATACTCTTAGCAATAAAAGTTGCTAAGAGAGAGGATCTGAAAAGTTTTCATGACAGGAAAATAAAATTGTGCCTATGTGTGGCAATAGATATCATGATAATCATTTCCCAATCCAGGACATACAAATCTCAAATCATTATGTTGTACTCCTGAAACTAATAGAATGTCATGTCAATTATGCATCAATTTAAAAACAACAAAAATATGCAAACTTTAAAAACAAAAATAGTTTGCAGCAGCAGCAACTGCATGGCTGCACAATCGCCCCACGGCCACCCGTGCATTCCGCATCATTCATTCACTTTGCTATTTACTCAGCATTTTGGAGCCTATTGTGAAAGTTCTTAGCGTTTTATTGCTGTTCACATTTTCTCTCACACTGTTCCCAAGCTATCACAACTAGCCACTTAAATTCTCAGTTTTAGCTGCAATTTTGATCCAATTCTGATACACTTCTCAAAAAACTAAAATCAGATCTATCATACAATCCAGAAATTCCCTCCTAGGTGTCTACCCAAAGAAAGCAAAAGCATCGATTTGGAGGGAGTTTGGGGTCTGCGTTCCCTGCAGCACTGTTTGCAGTGGCCGAGCGGTGGGGACAGACTCACTGCCAAGGTCAGATGATGTGATACATACACCGTGGAGTACTACTCAGCTACAAAAAAGAGAATGTGGTCTTGCCATTTACAGCATCGATAGAACTGGGGGGTGATGCTCTGTAAAATAAATCAGAAGGAGAAAAGACAAATACTGAATTGTTTCAGTTATCGGTAGAATACAGAGAAACAAACCAAATTGATGGATTCTGGGTCTCAGGGACTGTCTTACAGTAAAATGTGTAACAACACACACGTCATTTGTTTTAAGGAAAAATAATCTCTCTCCCAGCCTCAACATTATATATTTTAATACATAATCACACACTTATTTTTAACTGGTAAAATCTCCCCTGTGAGAAGTCTGGTCGCTGTGTGAATGCTCAGGGAGAGCACAACAGGCAGGTTTTCTTCTCTCCTTATTCACACACCTGCTTCATACAGCCCAGGAAAGGGATGTGGCAGGTACCGCGAATCACTGCCCGCAGTTTGCAAAGTGTCATCACTGTTCTGCCTCGTGATCTGTGGGATTTTCACAACAGAACCCGAGGACCAGTGACAAAAAGTCTGACTTCTGGTCTGGAGACAGCCCAAGGAACCCCTCAAGGTGAATGACAACGACAAGCAGAACAAGGGGTGGGGGTTCTAGAACAAAGCTTTGCCCCTGAACGGGAAGCCGAAGCGGGCTGCTTGATCAAATGAGGGCGGTGAGCTGGTTTGCCAGTTTGAAAATGGACGTTTCGATAGACACGATTTTTGCTCAAATTTCTTCCAGGCGAAGTTTTCTCTTGTGTTTTCTTACAGCACCTGACACAGACGGCGCATGAAGAGGCCCACAGCAGCAGGCGGGGAACGCAAAGTCATACAGGAAGACGGTGGGGTGAGCTGCAGAGCTGCAAACACGGCTCCAGCACCCCAGCTCCAGGAACCCCAGCTGTTCCTTCCAGCAGCTGTTCCTTGTAGGGATAAAGGAATCTCGGTCGAATCTTCAGTCAGTGTCACTAAATCTTGGAAGGCAGCAGGAGTGTGGGTGCAGATAGTTTGGCATATTTTAGCGGAGCCCAGAATTAAACCCCACGCACGCCAAGACTGAATTTTGCTGTTACGTCCATGAAACAGCCCCTGGGATACCTTGAAATGGGCAGTTTGCAATCACCAGCTCGTCAGCGTGTAAGTGCAGTTTACTATGGGAACATTAATGGTAAAATTTTTAAAAAATTCAAAGAGAGCGTCCACCGGGCTGGAATCCTGGCGGACCGCGCTGAGAAAGCGGGGGGCTGGGTCCCCCCCGCCGTCTGGGTCCATGTTGTTCCCGCAGCAGCCGAGAGCTGGTAATTTTTCACTCCTTCCATTCGTGATCCCTCCAGTTACTTCCCACAACGGCCGGGCATTTCTGAAAATGGGACTCAGGTTATGCGACTTCCTTCCTCAAATCCTGCTCCGAAGCCGCTTTGCCAGCGCAAGGCCCCGGGCCTCTGCTCACGCCCTCGAAGCTGCCCTCACCTTCCGCCTTCCCCTTGAAAATGTCAGATTTTCCTACTCAGGATTTTGCTGCTTTTCCCAAGTGGGTGCCATCTCCCAGAGCTTAAGGCAAATGGTCATGTTCATTATTTAGACTGAGAAAGATTTTAGTTGCACGTTGTCTCAGAGGAAAGTATTACCGCAGTAGCTAGATTTATTGTTCTCACATTTGTAAAAAATGTGGTCTTGTTTTGTTTTCTGTGTTGTTTTTTTTTAGACTTAGTTCAGAAGAACTTAAGCTCAAACTAGCAAGGGATTGCTCTATTATCCACAAATAGAAGATAGAAGAGAGCCTGAGGGTGTGTGGGTGGGTGAGTGCCTGGGGCTGCTGCTATTGTTGTCTAAATAATAGAGGTAATCTGGATTCCATTAGTATGTCCTTCCCCTTTGCTGTGAGGATGCACCGTAGTAGTCAGCACCTGTCTGGCTTTCTCTCCTATTAATTGAAACCTATTGAAAATTGTAGCGTCTGCTGCCTTAGAATGTCTCTCCTTCATCTGTCCTCCTTGTGTAGTAATTATTTTATTTGATGAGTTTGTCCATTAATTTATATTATGGTCAATCCATGTGTTACCAAGAATGACAACATGGGCAGGCTCCATCTAAAAATGTTTCATTATTTGCTAAAGATATCATCTGAATCACTATTTCAGAATATTTATCATTTAGCTCCACAATCCTGGTAACTATATTATAAACACTTGAGAAATTAAAAAGAAATGGCATCTGTGACTTACTCCAGAGATTGATAATAACATTATTAATTATGGGGGTTTAAGGATTTAAACTGTGTGGGTTCTTGATGAAAATGCACTTAAGTCTTAGGTAGAACATGAGAACTAACGGCCTATTCTTCAAAAAGGAGAGATGGGCTGATAAGTCTAACCCAGAGCAGGGGAGTAATATGATTCTGTACGTATTTTACGATTGGGATTTAGAAGAAGGGAGCACAGAATTGGCAAACATTGTAGTTAAATATGGATTTTTGGAACCTTCATAAAAATTTTTAAAATATTCATGTGAACTAGGAGAAGTCATTTTATTTTTCCCTTTTGCTGATGCTGTTGGTGCCATGTCCAATGTAAAATTTCAGATTTCTCCAAGTCAGGACACCCTTTATTTTCTCTATGATTTTTAAGATTGCTTACCTAAAAACGTAAACTTTCTTTGCTCTCAGTTGATAAGTAGGACTTAACTGATTTTAAACATCACTACAAATTTGGTGTTACTGAGCACAGAATAAATTTAATTTTGCTCAAGTTTAGTTCTAGCCCGAACATGTCAGCAGGTGTATCTCGCTTTCACATTGTTTGAATTAAGGATGCAATACCTGTTCTTGCTTCCTAATAATTTATAATTTAAGCATCTACATACATTTCAGAAATAGGCACTTCCTGTTAGAATGCTGCAAAACATGAGTTAAATTTAAACATAACACTTCTCAGCATTTCACAGAAGAAAGGAAGGCATCGTCAATAAAACGAATCCCCTAAGTTGAGCACACAAAGCAAAGCACACACAACACAATGCAACACAACACACAATCCTCTCCAACAAACACAGAAGGGGCAGGAGGGTGGTAGAAACTGTTTAATGGTGTCCAAGCAGACTTCTAAATCCATCAGAACATCACATGGCAGATTCCGGCTTCCCAGTGTAACCTCACGAAACACCTTTTATACAAAGATATAAATGAACACAAAGCATGACCCAAGGAGAAAATGATACGAGGTCTACTCTGAACTAAGTAGAAATGAGAGGAGGCTGGATATAAACCACAGGAGCATATCATGTTCTCTGCCAATCATGAGAGAAACTTCAATCCAGATATGCAATTTATCTTTGATTCCTTGAACCATGGACAAATGTTTACTGATTATGCCATCGTGGTGACCAGCAGTTTTCACACTAGAAACCTCTATATGTAAAGCCAGAAAGCTCAATCAGGGCTTCTCCGGTGGTGCAACGGGTTAAGTCTCAACCTATGAAGCTCTCCACAGCCACTGCAGCACGAGTTCGATCCCCGGCTAGGGAGCTTCCCACAGGACGCAGCAGACCTCTCCTGCCTCACCTACTGCTCCCCTCAGTAGTGGGTTTCCTTCTGTCTGCCTGTTCTGCTCCCCACTCTGTCTCTGGTGAACCCTCTCACAGCCCCACGCCTCTGGTCTGTACCCCAGCTTGTATGCATAAGTAAATAAATCTTTAAAAAAATGAAATAAAAAGAGACCAAGTGGGCCTCCCTGATGGCACAACAGGTTGAGTCTCAGTCTCTGAGGCTGTCCACAACCACTGCAGCATGAGTTTGATCCCCGGCCAGGGAGCTTCCCACAGGGCACAGCAGACCCCTCCTGTCTCCCCGCTGCTCCCCTCAGCAGTGTGCTTCAGTAGATCCACCTATGCTGCTTCCCCACTCTGTCTCTGGTGAATCCTCTTACCCCCACACCTCTTGCCTGCACCACAGCTTGTATGCATAAATAAATAAATCTTTTTTTAAAAAAAAAGCTCAATCACTAAAATAGAAAGGAACTCAAATGATAAAATTGTTCCTTCAAAAGTCCTATAATACTTTGAGGCAGAAGAGCTGTCTTCCAACTAAACTAGCAGCAAACTGTGAAGGGAAAGGCATTGTTACGGTGGCTTTTTAGGTCAATAAAATGAGAACAAAGACACTGGAAGAGCGTGTCCAGGCAGAGCGAACTCCGGCCACAGATGCACGAACCTGGGATTCCTGTTCAAGCACTCGCAACTCTTCAGTTCAATGGACTTCAAATCAACAAGGGGCTCACAGGGAAATAAATATATGTCGGGTGAGTTGACAGAAAGAACTAGTCTGCCAAGACATTGAGGCCAGACTACCAAGGTCGTTTAAAGAGAGACACTTGCAAACTTGATATTTTTTCTGTATTTTAAGTGTTTGGAATACAGAAGTATTTCAATCAAATATTTTATGAGAATCTGCCTGTAGCCTACAAGATAATTGCAAGGGAATTCTGTAGGTCAGGAAAGTGGGTACTGAGTCAATGGGAAGAGTTGGTGTGTGACAACGTACGCAATGAACATGGGAGAGCGAGGGGTGCACAGATGTAGTTTTCTTCTTTCCAGATAATGACAAGTAGGTGCCAGTAGTAATAATAAATAGCGCTGGTGTCTTTAGGGTGGAATCACAACAGATAAGACACAGAGACACCATAGTGTCTCATATTGGTTTCTCATTTCAGATATGCTGGTTGCAGTTGTCCCTCCTGCGTTCGTTTACGACACCCACTTAACCACCCAGGAAGGAGGAAAAGAACAATAGCAACAGTCCATAGAGTATTGTCAAGCACTGACAATCTTTTTTTTTTTTTTAATGTGCAAATCATATATTTATTAAGAGTCTGATATTCAGCTCAGTACTTCCTTTAAATGTGAAACGTGGAATGAGTTATGATTCAGCAATTCCATTCCTGGTATTTTTTTAAAATATATATATATATATATTTATTGTTATTTATATCTTTTACATTTTGTATTCCCCTTGGGTAGCCCACCACCAATCCACCCGTGATCCATCTCCATGGTCCCTTGTGTTCTTTTCTACTCCATTTTGCAAGCACTGACAATCTTAAGAATATATATTTGCCACTAAACATAAAGTGTCTCCAAGTACCTCTCACGAAGACGTTAGCAGGAGCTGGTCTTGGAGATTTCCTTTCAGGAACACGGTTGTGATGACGATGGAATACGGCCACACTCACAGACTCCATTGGCCTAGATATGTGTTTTCACGAACATCTTCTAATCTTCAGAACTTGATGAGTAATGCTGTTTCCTGACACCGATTCCTCTTTCCTATCCAACTGGCTGACAAAAGACCATTTGTCTAATTGCTGGATACACTGTGGACCGCATGTACTTTGGCTGTAATTGCAGCTGAAAACTATGAAACTTAGACCTCATCTGCGAAGAATGTGATTCTGCATTTGTTATGAGCCAAGATACCAACTCTGTAAACATCCTCACCCTGCAGAAGCCGTGGATGAAGCACTACTGCAAAGCTCTGAGGAGGGAGAGCCACATTTTGCCTTTAGAAAAGAGAGTAAGTCTCCTACGTAGAGTCTGCACAGATGCGAAACCACAAGTCAGTTCTCAGTATAAAAGCGTGGTGCGAGCCAGGGTTCTGACTAAGCTCAGCGCCTCTGAGAGAGGCTGAGAAAACTCTGCTGTCGCTCTCAGCTTTGAATCTTGATCTGGGCGTGACTGGATATGGGTGGTGATTTCTCTGAAGTGCTACGCTAGGAAGAGGGTATTGTAGCAGTTACCACCAAAAGATGACTTGAACCCCTAAAACACTCCAGGGCAGTTATTTCTATATGAATGGGCACTCAAGTTGTTTATATTTATTCCACCTAAATTATAAATTTTCAGCAAGTATATTTACATACTAGATATGACTTGTCTGAAGCAGTTGACTGTGTGACGTCACTGAAAATTCCTTAAAAACTCAAAGCAAAACACCATCATCAAAGAGTGGAAACCATCCTCACCTCCACCACTGTTTGTGCACATATGAGCTGCACGGGCTCTAGCTTTAGACTTTGTCTGCATGAGCAGTAAGACTAGCTCACTGTGCTTTCGTTTACCACACCCTACTTACCGACTAAATTTCTTTTTAAAATTAATTATTTGAATTTTTCTTTTTTCGTGATTTATTTGTTATTGCTTTGTTAGTCGACAATCTGTCCTTTTTCTGATTGAGAATAACTCCTTAAATTTTGTAAACATTTAATCGTAGGATGAGACTGTAAAACCCCTAGAGGCAAGCATGGGGGAAAAATACATAACGCTGGTGTTGACAGTTTCATGGCTAGGACACCAAAACTGTAGAAAAAACAGCAAAACTCAACAAGCAGGACCACATGAAATTACATTTCTGCAGAACAAGGGAAACCGTCAAGAGTGAAATGGTGACCTCAGCCTGGGCAACTGCGCACACACAGCTGCTGAGAGGCTAGTGTCTGTCATGTGCTTACCCTCTGTCTCCTCGCTCGCGCTCTCTCTCTCTCTCTCTCTCTCTCTCTCTCTCTCTCTCTCTCTCTCTCTCTCTCTCCCTCCCTCCCTCTCTCTAGCTCTCACCTAAGAAATTCCTACAATTCCATAAGAATTGAAACTTGTTGAACGTATTATTACCATGATAAAATAAAGCTGAAAAAATGCTCTCCAAGTACTCCCCCTTTAGTGTTTTTTTTAATAAATACTTTATTTACTTTTGTTATTCATATCTTTTACGTTATTGTGTGTTCCCCATAGGTTCCCCACCACCTGTTCACCCGTGGAGCCATCACCATAGTCCCCCGTGCTCCCCTCTTCCCCCCTCTTGAGCCCTTACTCTTTAGTGTTTTTATGGAAGTTTCCTCAGAGAAGCATGTGGATCAAACCATTCACCTCTGGAGACCCATGCTTGTCCTTCCTGGCTGTCAGGAGCTCCACCAGCATCCTGCCCTCACCCTGGGGCCTTTCAAAACAATCTCCTGATCTGCATAGCAAAAAGGACTTTATTGCTGTCAGCTTTTAGGAAATTCCAAGGGTTTCAGAAGCTGTGAGCCAGGAAGCCTGAATATCCCAATATGTATTTTTCTTATCAATCACATTATTACAGGTATCTGGGTGACAGGGACTAGGGAGGCTTCTAAAAACCATTGAAAGCATAGGACAATCACCACAACAAAAATCATCTGCCTCAAATAACAAAAGTAAGAAACTCTGGATTAAGAATCTGAATGGCTTTTTTTTTTTTTAAAGGGACCATGGAGATGGATCACGGGTGAATTGGTGGTGGGCTACCCAAGGGGAATGCAAAATGTAAAAGACATAAATAACAATAAAAATATATATTATATAAAAAAAATTAAAAAAAAATAAAAAGCTTTGTTCCAAAAAAAAAAAAAAAAAAAGAATCTGAATGGCACCTGCTTGTGAATGGGCCTTAGAGGAGGCTAATGATAATGAATTTTGCAGATTGGAAAGTTGGAATTATCTTGTGAATATCTAAGGAGTCTTGGGATTTTCTATCAGGCAAATCTGAAAGAACAATGGGGAGTTGATAATTTATGCAAACAATGATTACAGGCAGTGGGGGTGAATCTCAACTGCATAAAAAGAGAAGTCAAAACCACAAAAATTATAAAAAAAAATTTTTAAATAGTAAAAAATTTTAAATATATTTTAGCTCCAGGCAGAATTAAATTATTTTTGGAATTTGTCTCAGACATTTTTGTTTCCATGAGATTTTGTTTTATTTATTCCTATATCAATATTTTATGGATTGATCACTCTGTTTTTTCAAATCACTCATAGCTAATGGGTCAAATCCCCATCTTTGCGTATCTTTTGTTATTTAAGGAAGTTTGTTCTTTTATATGGAACTTAATTATTTTTATATTTAAACATAGTCTAAACTGTACAGAGACACATGGTATTTTATGAGAATTGTATTTAAAGATTTATAAAATCATGATATACATATTTTCAGTTGTGTTTATCAAGACAGCATTCTTAGGTATATCGTTATTAGATTTAAATTATTTTATCAATTTCAGTAGGGTTTTCTAATTTTACCAAATGGTTTTAGACTTTATTAAAATATTTGTATAGTTTTTGTTACGGATATAAATAAATTAGCAATAGGTATTCCTAAGCACTTATTGATAAAGGAGCAAAAAGATACAATATTTTTTATGTACCTTGATGACTTAAAAATTAAGTCAATTAATATCAGATTTGTTGGGTTTCCAAAGCATACAACTTATCATTGATGGAAATAAATTATTTTATTTCATGTTTTCAGGTGTTGCTAAAACTTTCAAAAACAAAGTCAAGTAATAATGCTAAATTATATTATCCCTCTCAATTGCTGATGTTAATCAAATTTACTCTTTTATTTATCAAACTAGGAAAAGATTTATTGCTGAGATTTGAAAATGGGAAGTGTAAGGTGCATGGTTTTATATTCTCATTTTATTAGAATTCGGAGTAAAGCTACTGATTTCTGCAAGAGATATTCAAGCATCTACTGGTAACATAATGCTCCTCTTTAGTTTGCTGATAGTAATACATTTCTCATACAGATTCATTCTTGTATATGGGAGAAAAATTGTAGTAATGTATTTTTCTTTGCCTTCGTTGCTGTGTTCTCTTAGCTTATGTTTTAAGTAGCTTATAAAATAATAACACTGGTCAATAGTGAGATTGTTACTGACTTAAAAAGACCCAAATCTTTTGATGTGCTGAACATGAATATAACCCTGAAAAATTTTTGTTAGCTCTCGTTTTGAAGACATTTCATATAATTCATTTTGTATGTTTCACCCTGTATTTTATCCAGTAGGACTGCAATAACATCCTAAATCGGCCTAGAGTGATGTCATATTGCATCACATTGCATAATACCATCATGCACACATCAGCCAGAGTTGATTGCATCATTTTATGATGCAATACAATACTACTGCCAGGAGGATGCTGAAGTAAGCTGACATCAGCCGTGCACTATAGAAAGCCCTGTAGGAAAGGTTGAGCACGGAAAATATTTCAGACTTTGTGTGATACAGTTTCAGCTACTGTTCCATAGAACTGTTACTATTTTATCCATTTAGGCACATTACAGAACAGTAATGTCTCGAAAGTGCGTTCATAGTGTGGACAATATCTGGTCTATTTGTGGGGAAGTGACATTTGCCAACCAGAAGAAAAGGATCACTTCTCAAGTGAAGAAGGCTTATCATCTTTACTTGGGATGCAAGGTTGGTGACCAAGACAAGCCTTGGGCCCCGTATATATGCTGTGCTACACGTACAACACAGCTTTCACAGTGGTTCAATGGCAAATGACCATCAATGCCATTTGCAGTCCCCAGGGTATGGAGAGAGCCAAGCAACCACATAAAAGACTGTTACTTCTGCTTGGTCCCTCCTCTTTCTGGCAGAATGACAAAGTAAAAGAAGTTGAGAATAGTCTTCCCAAACATTCCGTCTACACTGAGACCAGTTCCACGTGGTGAAGGACTTCCTATTCCAGAAACTCCAGCAGAATATTCTCTTGATTCATCTGATGAGGGCAAGGGTGAACCGACCTGTTCTTCTCCTGTTCCATCAGCATGCAGGGATCCAGATTTTCACTGTGGTGCATCAGCAACCCCACACAGACTAACACAGGAAGAACTAAATGACCTGGTTTGTGATTTGGACTTATCCAAGAATAAGGCAGAATTGCTAGGATCAAGACTCCAACAATGGAATCTTCTAGAAGAAGATGTCACAATTACTTTGTATAGAAAGCACCACCAGCAGCTGGAGCCTTTCTTCAGAAAGGAAAGTACTCTGGTATTCTGTTCTGATACTGAGGGCCTCATGAATGCCTTAGAAATCACTCATGACCCACAAGAATGGAGGCTATTTCTAGACTCTTCGAAACTGAGTCTTAAGGCTGTGTTTTTGCACAATGGAAACCGTCTTCCATCTATTCTATTCCTGAACAGCTGTACAAGAGACAAGCGAAGAAATCTAAGAAGTAGTCTATGACTTGATTTTTTTACAGGTATTAATCGTAGGTTTATTACTATTGGCATGCATTTCGTGATGTAAACATCAATTTATTGCAGATTACAATAAACTAGAGCCAAAATTAGAATTTGAGTGTCATATTCGTGTTGAGCACATACAAATTGATAGGAAATGACTAATTTTATTTAAGAAACATGACTTTTGTAAAAATTTGTTGACCAGAATAATACAAATAACCATAGTGAAGTTTCTCTAGCTTTATTACATGTCCGTTTTTGATAGGAAATTTATGCTAATTTCATACACTGAATTTGAAGTAATTTCATTTATTTTTGAGATAATTTAAATAACATTAGATTTACTGGTTCTTTAGAATGTAGATATCGTTACCTCTGACCTTCCTGAAAGGATGTTTAGGCTGAACTGAATCATCTTGTAGCTACCAGTCCATCTTGTTGAACCAGTTACCTTTGCAAATCTAAGTGCTGGACAGCAGAAGCTTGGTCTCTACCCAGCAGGTCATCTTGGTGAATGTTACAAAGATAATTGCTGTTTCTCCCTCCCTGGTAAGCAAGATCATTTTGACCAAAAGCCAGTAAAGTATAAGAAATGCAATCTGTAACAAATCCTAGTTCTTGTGTGCTGGGCACAGTTTGGGCTGATACCGAGCTTGTGCTTCTCAATTTGCAAGTCTAGAATTTCCCAATCCTTTAGTAAACACTATTGGTTAATTTTAGCCTCCTTGTTTTTATTCTCCATACACACCTTAATGACAATGTCAATTACCCATCTTTCATTTCCTTTCTGACTCTAAGGTAATTTTTCTATCAAAATTGCTATTTCTTCTGGATCATTTTTAGTATGTTGCATCTTTGTTTTGAGTCATCCATGTCTTTCAGCTTTGAAAATATATTTTTGTGTGTATCATATTCTTACAGTCAGTCCAATTAGCAAATGACAATCATGAAAATATCCATTACTGTGTAATTTCTGGAGTTAAATCAATCACTGGAGAATGAGCCATAAAAATCGACACTCACAACTTGGGACTCTTTGAGAGACTACAAAGCCCTGGTTTCTGTCGTTGCTTTCTTTGATTTTGTTTTTCTGTGGGAGCATGTTGCAAAGTCACGAGGAAATGAATGTTAAAAGGAAGGATCTCAGTTTTGCAAATCATCCTGTCTTCCTGTTCAGAGGGCGGGTGTCCTGCTCTGATAATAATTTGATTTTTTACTTGTCTTCCATAAATGTACAAATAGAAACTTTCAACTACATAACTTTAAGATCTTTGAGGAGAAAGTAAGAAAAAATAGAGCATGCCATTATTACTAAGTGCCATTATTTTATCATTGTCATCAATACAATCATCCTTCAAATATGAATAACTGTACATAAAAGTTTTCTTGAATCCTAATAAACACTTTTATTGTTTGTACTGATGTGTCTCTTATGGAATATAGCTGATAATTACCACTCTGAAGTAAAATGTCATTTCTTCACACATTATCTCTTGAAACCCTTTGGTGTAACAAACGCAGTAAAAACATATCACAGCGCTAATATTAAAACTATAAGATGTCTGAAATATGCTGAAAAATACAGATGTTTACTTTGCTACCCCCAAAAGTATTCTTATTAGCTGTGACTTTCTTGTTGTGATTTATTAGTAAATGACTGACTAAAAGACATCAGTGCCAAAGAATAGTTCTCCTAAAAGTTTACATTCTTTACTTTGACTTTCATCTATATTCAGTAATATTATTATACTAATTTAAATACTAGAAAACATTTAATAGTATAGATTTATGATCCTTGACTAAAATAGAACATTACCAGCATAAACATGACAGATCGACTGTATTAGTTTTACAGGACACTTTTTTTTATAAATCTATATTTTTATTGTTATTTATGTCTTTTACATTTTGTATTCCCCTTGGGTAGCCCACCACCAATTCACCCGACACTTATCTTGGCTGATGTTGATTATATACATGCGCAAAACAAGGCAGTTAATCTGGTTCCTCTGTAACTTAGCTGGGCCAATGAGGGTCAAATGGAAGAGTTCCTTGAGATTCTAAGGGAGTAAAAGAAGCAATGGCATTTAGATGGACTGGCCAAAACTTAGAAGAGAATGCCAGCCAATTTCTGGCAGAGCAAACCAAGGAAATCACTGTGTCTGAATGCAAGCTAGGATAGTCAGAAATGATCCTGTGTATATATAAGCAAATAGAAGTTGTAGGATTAAAACAATAAAAAAAAGGGATAAATTTCTGAACTGAAATTAAAGTATAATGACCAAAATGAAAAGAACTGCTAGCTATTGAAGACTTCTTATGTGTCTGGCACTGTAGTGTTTTATGTGGATTATTTAAATTAACCTTCAAAACACTCACACAGGAAGAATGATATTGCACACTTATGAAGGTGGAGAAATATGATACTCAGAGTTGTGAAGGAAAGTTAATAAATTTGGCAAGATTCACTCTGCCCCAAATTGTAACCATTTTTAATTAAAATGAAATTCTGCCTACTTCAATCATAATCTCAGTATCTAACTTTATGGATGGTTTGGAATCTGCCAAACTTTCTGTGCATTTTTCATTGTGTCCTCAAATCAAAACTTTCATATATTTGTTAGCCCCAATATACAGACATGGAAAGTGAGTTTACGAAAAGATTGCTATTGTTCACTGAATAATTAACAGAGTCACAGTGTTAATATCACAGCTTCTTGTCATTCTTCCCAGAAATTATTTTCAATATAAAGAATTTAATAGTACTTAAAGAAGAGACTAAGAAAATAAGAGCATAAGGGAGCTTTTAATTTTACTCTCCTTACTTGTGATAACTGTTAACTATGTCACAGCAGCACTGAAATAACTAAATCAGAAAGAGGTTTTTTTAAATATTTAAAATAATGTGGGTAGAGAGTAAGCCTAAATGAATATTGATTTTTAATATTTTTCACAAGGAACTATAAGACCAAAGTACCAAGTAGCATTACAGGAAAAAAAATCACAAAAGGCAAAAAAAGGAAAAATATCCATAGAGATGACAATGTCTTGTACATTTAGAATAAAAATATGTGAAAAAATGTCTACCAGGGTGCTTTGGGCCAGGAAGGTACATAGGAAATAATGCTCTATGGGCGTGAAACAATGGGACCTTGCAGGGAAATAATAGTCTTGAACAAAGTACCACTGACTTTCTGCCCTGATCAGGATGCCAGAGCTGCCCCTGCTGGCATGCTCTGAGTGTCACTTATATGACCCGTCAGGCTTCCTCAGTTTAGATGACCGATAGATGATAGGTAGATTGATAGATAGGTGGATAGGTGGATGGGCAGATAGATAGGTGGGTGGATGGATGGATGGAGGATGGATGGATGGATGGATGGATGGATGATGGATGGATAATAGAAAGATGATATTTAAAGATGTGTGTGTGTGTGTGTGCGCGCGTGTGTGTGAGTGTGTGCGTGTATTTAGGTCTAGCACTCTAGCAATCAACTTTGACTATTCAAAAAATGTTCATTTTATTCAAAGCAGATGTCTTAAGTAATACATGTTAAATACACAAGAACAAAAGAAAACTGGAATAAAGAACATTCTTAAAATAAATGCAGCAGTGAAAAGTAATATATAAGCAGACCATCCATAATTACAAGAAATAATAAGTCTGTGTAAGTCTTAGAATTATTTAAGCTGGAAATACAAAACAAAGGAGCTGTTTCCATCAGGGCTGAGGTAACCCCTGAATAACTCTGCCTTCCTTTAGGGAAGCAAGTAATTATTTCCCAGCCTATCAGGATAGATTATCATCGGTGCATTTGTATAAAATTGCCTTATTGTATTTATTATTAGATTTGTGATTTTGTTGCTATTCAGGGACTTTGTTATGATTTAAATGCCGTTCACAAAGTCATTCTTTGGAGACTTCAGAATTCGAGTGAAAAATCCCCTCTAAGTTCCTGGCATGAGTTTCTTGCAATGTTTCCTGTACTTTAAAGGTATTTTAATACTTATTACACTCACACGTTGGCGAATGCAAGATTAAGTATTTCCTTTTATCTTTACAGACTTCAAAATATTGTTTTCCAGAAAATAATGTAGTAATATTTGGGTTAATG
Organism: Scalopus aquaticus; assembly: GCA_004024925.1. NCBI lineage: Eukaryota > Metazoa > Chordata > Mammalia > Eulipotyphla > Talpidae > Scalopus > Scalopus aquaticus. Next base: position 91,122 of record PVIJ01000570.1, read on the forward strand.
TAAATCTAAATAGGCAAAATATTTTAAGATTTTATTTTCCAAGATTCCCTGCTTCCATTCACTTTCTTTTTTTTAAGTGAAGTCACAGGAAGCTGGTCATTCAGAAAGAGTCCTGGTTACATAATAGGACTTACTGGGACTTTCATTTTGCAATGTCCTATTTCTCCAGGTGACTAACTTAGGGGTCACTTTATTATAAAATTGCATGCTACTTTTTACGTCTGCAATGTGGGAAATGCCCTTTCATACCCCAACATAGAGGTTCTTACCTACCTCCAGACGGACCGTAATGGGGACAATGACGCCTCCGTTTGAGGACTGAAATGATCCATTGCTCCCCTAATCCCCAGGGACAGACACCTAGGCATTTACTACAATCCCCTGGGCTCAGAGAGTCCATGGCCTGTGATGGACGAACTTTTAATTGAAATGCTCAATTTGAAATCTTTGAAATCCTGGTGAATTTCATAACACATCACCCATTAACGCTGCGTCCTTGTGTTGCGACTCACGTCGGCGTCACCCCAAATCACAGCTCCTGGCGAGGTGGGTGGCGCAGGACTTCTGAGCTGGGAAGCCCCCACGTGCTAATCACCAGCTTGTATAGGCGCGATGTTCCCACTTCGTTGCTGAAGTATTTATCATTTCAAAATTTAGAAAATGTATTCAATCACTCCCATAGTTTGCTGGACTGAATCAAATAATCATCAAATAATACGTCACACTGGAACAGAGTAAAAAATTACAAAATGTCAAGGTCCTTTAACAATTTTGTTTAGTCAGGAAAATTTCACTTTTGTCTTTGACTCTTTTTTTGCTACGAAATAAATTTATCTTAAACTGAAGAATACACTTCAATCCTCGCCAGTATAAATATTCTTCCGATCTGTAAGATCTTAACCAGCTGAAACAGCTGCTCCATCCTCCCAGGTCTGAGATTTTCTCATTTGTTTCCAGACACCTGGAGAATTAGCGAAAATGTCCCAGCTCACTCTGCAAAGAAAATAGAATGGCATTCCTCTGACTGTTAGCTTGAAAATAATTTTATAGTCTATTGGTACTTTTTTCCAAAAATATGGTATTTAGAAAAAACAAGTTAAGCAGGCTTTTAACTACACTAAGTCTGTAAGGATCTTCGGAGTATCCGTGCTTCTTAGCACATCAAATCTTGAGGATAAAATGATGTCGAGGGCCCTTATTTTGCTGGAGAAATTTTCAAAAATTACTTTCATGGAGTATCTTTCTAGAAATATCTTCTGTGGGATAGAACTGAGGGTAGGGGCACTTCAGAAAAGATATTCTGGAATAAAAGCATCTAAAGACAAAACAATTTGCTTTAAGTTTCAGTTATAGATCTTTCTATAAATTATTCCTCTTTCTCATATTTATTTCATTCTAGGAACAGAATCATAAATGCCAGACCAAGTTGTTGCCCTTGATTTTTAAGTCACAACATGATATTCCTCTTTTAAAAAAAAAATGTTTACCATGTGCATACAGCACTGCATATGATTTAAAGTTTGGGTTCACAACTCTAGATATATATTACCACAACACCCCCCCCAAGCACCCAAAATCCTCCCTCCCTCCTTTTTCTCCCCAACCACGCCCCACCCCTTTGGTAGTCTCAATTCAGTAGTCAGATCTATATGGTTCTTTTTGGTTTAGTTGTGTCTGTTCCTTCTATTTTTTTCTTTATATTCCATATATGATAGAAATCATAGTGTTTGTCTTTCTCCTGAGTTATTTCATTTAACATAATCCCCTCCCGTCCCACCCATGTTGCAAATGGCAAGAGTTCATTCTTTTATAGTTGAATAGTATTCCTGTGTGTGTGTGTGTGTGTGTGTGTGTGTGTGTGTGTGTGTATTCACCTATATTTGGGCACGTAGGTTGTTTCTATTACTTGCTGCAATGAACACAGTAGTGCATACATCCCTTCAAATTAATACTCCAGCAAATTTTTTAATCGTTCCTGTCACTTTATAGTTCTAGAAACTTCTGCTCTCTGGAAGGGAAGGAAATCTTGGCTATTGCCTCAGGTATTTCCTGGTTCCTTCAATTGTTAGGTGACTGTTTGACCTGTGACCTTAATTCTATAGTGAGTATAAGAAAAGTAATTCATTTTCAGTGTTTTCACTTTCTTCTGTTGTGAACATAGGAGTGTTGGCCTCACCTCTTTATATTTTGGAACTCAAACAAGAAGTCAATTGTCAACAACTTATTCAACATGTTCACTTAAATTTTAACAGCTTCTCAAAATCAACTTTCCAGGGCCTCCCTGGTGGTGCAGCAGTTGAGCGCTGCACTGTGGAGATGTGGGCAGCAGTGATGCAAGTTCGACGCCCAGCCGGGGAGAATCCCACATGGCGCGGCAGACCTCTCCTGCCTCGCCCGCTGCTCCCCTCAGCAGTGTATTTCTGTCGATCAGTCTGTTCTGCTCCCCACTCTGTCTCTGGTGAACCCTCTCACCGCCCCACGCCTCTGGCCTGTACCCCAGCTTGTATGTATAAATAAATAAAAAATCTTTAAAAAGAAAATCAACTTTCCAAATCAAAGTTTGATCTCTACTCACTGTCATTCAACTTGTCTTTCTCCTCAGTCTTTCCATCATCATCAAATGTCAGCTTCATCTGTCAGCTTCATCCTATGCCTAACCCTTGAGGGGGAAAAATCATTCCTTTGTTCACAACCCAGATATGTTCTACCAGAAAACCTCCTTGGGCACTCGCCCTCCATCGCCTCCTCTGCCGCCATCAGCTTGGCCGAGCGTTCTCGTGACAACACAAACAGTTGCAGGCGCCTCCTGGTTGACTGCGCGCTCCTTGACCTTCCCTACATAACTTCAACAGTGAGATCATTTTTGGAATTAAGCAGAGTTTGGATAAGTCACTCGACTTCAAAAATCCAGTGTTTGTTCATTCACTATGAATAAATAAGCCCAACATTAGGGAAACCTCTACCCCCCAACCTGCTCCATCATCGCTGTTCCCAGGGCAGATTTGGCAGAGAGACGTGCACGGTCTGGGAGTCACACACCGGGTAAGTCTCCTCAGAGCTGCTCCTTTCTCTCCTCCCGCTGCCCCGAGGACCTCAGCGGTGTGTTACCAGCTTCCACAGTGCTCAAATCATGTCTTCCTGTCAGTATTTCTTAACCAATGTATTAAAAGCCAACCCCCTTAAGGTATATCTTCCCTCACTGCACAGCCCCTGCTCTGAGTTCTTTTATTTCTCTGAGTTTCTTTTTTTTTTCTCTGAGTTTCTTTTTTTTTTCCTCAGCATAAGTCTCCACACAGTATAAGACCCCTGAAATGAAGCATATTAGTTCATTTTTTAAACCAACACATCACTGATACCTTGAACTGAGGTAAAGTATGTATTTAATGTGGTCTTTTAGATTAAATGGCTAAATTTGATTTCACGCAAATAAAAATATTCTGACTACCGCTATCTGTTCTAGAATCATAAACACAGACAGACCGAGATGTACTTACAGATATTTTATATCTGAAATGTAAAGTTTGTTCTTGCGATGGTAAGTTTAGTTTGAATTTTTGACCTTATTGTAGATAATTATTGGATAACGAATAGAATCATGAGGAATGAAGCCTAAATGGGATGAAAGTGTCATTTATTGTATTTTTTTCTCCAGTTTTTCCACTCTGGAGTATACTGATGGGACCAAACCTTTTGACAAGTGGTTTAACTTACTGTTAGTGGTTCTTATTTTCATGGGATCCTCAAATTGTGTTGTAAACTGAGCAAATCCATTTGTGTTAGGAGATGCACACTTTCTGGTAAATGTGCAATTATTCTGCTTTAAACGTGACATCAAAATAAAGAAGCCTAGCTTCCCACTCTGGTTTTATCCTTTAATTATTTCTTCAAATTACTTAGGCAGCCTGTTCATATCCACGAGTTTATACTTAGGCATTTCATCATGCACTTATCTTAAATCTCAGACTACTTAGTAATTAAAACTTTTCTGACTAAGAACCTGAATTTCTAATATATAATCAGTTCTAAATTAAATTTATAATCAATTAATCATTTATCTAATAGTAATGATCATTATTATAATAATGTTTCCTTTTCTAATTTTCATAATCATGTTACAAGTAGCAGAAAATGTCACAGCTTGTTAGAAGTTTTGGAGTGACACAAGCTTAACCTCTGCTCCTTCCAGCTAATGGAAGGTATTAAAAAGTGCCATTAATTCTAATCGTTCTTCTGTATCCCTGCAGTTTTTCCTGATGAAATAGGTAATGTTCTTCCCCATATTATCTTGGTCTGTATCCAAGAAAGAAGACACTACAGCATATAAATCCATAAAACATGGTGCAGTGAAAAGCCTTCAGTATTGTTCAAGGTTGACTAGAGGGAAAATGCCCACCTGTGTAATTACTAGCCATGGAATTGGAACATCTCACTATCTCCTCTGAACGTCCTTTACTCTATAAATTACAAAACCGCTGCGTTACGTACGTGATCCCATGCTTACACGGAAATGCATTTTACAGACGGTTTCAGAATCCCCATTTGACAAAGGGATTATTTTTATTCACATGTAAGATTATGTTTAGAAAAAGAGAAGCTGATGATTTCTAGATCATTGCCAAGAAACTGGTATCTTCTTTTTGGAAACAATTAGGAATTCTACTTGTAGCTGTCAGGAGGAATAATGCAAAGGCAGAGAGTCAATTGCTTGGAAATAAAAACTGCAGTAAAATACCCTTCAATTTATTGATATGTATATACCTTTCTGATAGAAATAACTTATCTTTTGAAACAACTTTTATACTGATAAATGACTTTTATATGTAAGACTGAAAAGTCTTACCACATGTGGGAAAATGAAAGTAAATAATTTAATAGAGGTTTTTTCCAATTATTTTTAACTAGAAAAAAATAAAAATAAATGAATTCATAAAATAGCTTCCATGTTGCTTGAATCAAATAGGACTTTAAATTGCATGGCATTCTTTTTCTGTCTACATTGCCACTATTTGTGTTTGTTTTTCCCAATAATTGAGAAAATAATGTGTCCTCTCTTTAAAAATATGAAAAAGAAAATTATGATATGTTCAACTTTCTAGATGGGACTTAAGAATTGCAATATACTTTTTTTTGATAAATCACATCTTGGTACACAGATGAACTATGGATAGAGAAACAAGGCAAATATCTGAATAATTTGATCAAAACTCATTTACCTTAAATGTTTATTTTGACTGGTTTATAAGTATAAATATTAGCTCTTAATTGAGGAATTTCAGAATATAATTCAGTTTTGGATATCCTTTAATTTGATTTAGCAAGTTCAGAAAATATCACAAAATCATTCACATGTATTCATTATTATGTATATAAAATATAAAATATCTGAAGAACAAAATAGTGTGTTGTGAGGAAATAAAGAAAAGGAGAAAAGATTAGCAAGTGAAAATTATTAAAAAATAAACTTATTTTTTAACGTCGTTCTCTAGGAAATACTATTATAAAATCACCAGTAAATATTTAAATGTATTTATGATTACATATACCCATATATGTAGATATATGATTATAGTTAAGTATATTATATTATATTTCCAAATTTTAGTGTCTTATGTCATTACTCAAGAACTTGGAAATAAAAGACACCTTAATATAAAATCATTCAATACAACATATGCTTCATACATCTGCTGGCATATTAAGTATATCCATTTTAACTGGAAATAATTAGTGAAAATACTTGTAAATGCTTCATACAAATATTATTCATTCCTCAGTTTAGTCTTTTAGATATCTACATTTGTTTTCTCATTCATAATCACATGCTTTAGATATTTTTTGTTTGAACTAATAAAATAGCTTTTATTTTTTTTTAAGATATATTTATTTATGCGTACATGCTAGGGTATAGGCCAGAGGTGTGGGGTGGTGAGAGGGTTCACCAGAGACAGAGTGGGGAGCAGAACAGGCAGATCCACGGAAATCCACTGCTGAGGGGAGCAGCGGGGAGGCAGGAGAGGTCTGCTGCGCCATGTGGGAAGCTCCCTGGCCGGGGATCAAACTTGTGCCGCAGTGGCGCTGGATAGCTTCATGGTGCTGCTTAAGCTGTTGCGTCACCAGGGAGGCCTCAATGAAATAACTTTTAAAATATATTTAAATAACATATTTTAATTATATTCTAATTATGGAAGCAGCATAATTGGAAAAATTAAGAACCATACAAAAATCAAGAATTACATATTCATTCACATATTTCCCAGAGAATAGACAACTGTTTACAACATGAAAAAAATCCCCCGACAAGTATGCATCTGTGCTTTCTCTTTCATGTCACATCCATACAATGCACATACACACCCAGTACAGGCAGAGGCACTTTACTGCTGAGAATCTGGGATGGTCCCTGCCTCGAGCTGTTCTGCGGGCGTGTGGGACGTGGTGGGTCACACTGTTGCTTCAATCTGCTCTCCTCTCTCATCTCCTCTGTCTACTGGCCTTCCCCGACCATATTCATTTGCCTACAGTGTCTATTTGCACGCCTGCGTTCACTGTGAGGAGCCTACAGTCTGTTTCAGGTGTGAATACAGTTGATTTATTCTCAGTCAGCGCCGGTGTTCGTGTTCGAAGGACTGTTTGACATTCGCTAGTGAGAATGCATGAAGTCAACATCTTCAAACCTGGTTTACCAACTTATTTAACATTTATTTGGGGGCCTCCCTGGTGGCACAATGGATTGAGTCACAGCACTATGAAGCTATCCGCAGCCACTGCAGCACAAGTTGGATCCCTGGCAGGGGGAGATTCCCACAGGGCGCAACAGACCTCTCCTGCCTCCCTGCTGCTCCCCTCAGCAGTGGATTTTGGTGGACCTGCCTGTGCTGCTCCCCGCTCTGTCTCTGGGGAACCCTCTCACCACCCCGCACCTCTGGCCTATACCCCAACCCTTGTATGCATAAATAAATAAATCTTTAAAATTATAAATGAAATTTATTTTGTCATTAACATCTGTCAGTGATTCACTGATTTGCAGTAGAACTTTGAGGCCTTCCTCTTCCAACCATTGCTTTGACCTTCTATAGAGAGGATAGTCCACAGCCTGGCACAGAAGCTTTTGCTTCGTTTTTTGTTTTTGGTTTTTTTGTTTAGAAAGTCAGTTCCAATAGTTCTTTTTAAGATTTTTAACCAATATGGAGAATATGTTAAATATAAAGAATAATGTAAAAAGAACAAGTTGCAAAATATGTTCAATGTGATACATTATGTCCTATTTATTTCCAAGATACTTTCATCCTATACAGAGATTTGCAATTTCCAAAGATGTGTGTGGAAGAAAAATATCTCCCAGAGGTACAAGGGTCTCTTTGTAATTAATTTATCTTGACACTTTTACATTATTTTTCGATGAGACACTACTTTAATTAAAGGAAGCAGTAATTGTGCCCTTGCAGTAAATAATTTCTAACTTCTATTATTTCTTTTCACTTGAGTCTGAATCTAATCTTGCAATTATCCATCCATCCATTCCACAATCTTTTTCCTTGGTCTATCAACAAAACCCATGTTTACTTAGCATTGGTGTGCTGTTAGACAATGCACATGACAAAAATTAGCTAAGATGTGTCCTCACACTGCTGTAAGCACAGTTTCTGCAGGAGTCTTGGGACTGTGTGTGATTTCGGTATGTCTTACAATCAACAGATACACTTTCAATAAAGAAAGAGTGCCCTGTCTCATTTCTTTACACCTGAATTCACCCACTGCATTGAGAAAAAAGGATGGAAACCTCCCTGGCAAATTCAAGTAGATAAAATTAATCACTCCCCCCTATACTAATATAACGCTTTGGCTGTAAACACATTTATATCAAGTAAAAAATAAGAAACAAATACCCACATAATCATAACCGAACTAAAATAATAAAATGTAGTAATATTTGCAGATGCTTTGTAGCCTGCCTTCAGTGACATCCACTCTTTTCAATAGAGTTAACAAATAAGAAATCTTTTCTTAGATTTACATGTTTAGACATCATCTCTGTGTTGAATATTTTTGCAATTCTAAATAAATGGCAAACAACAAATTAACAATAATTTTTACCTTTGTTAAATTTACCCTTCAGTGTGGGGGGAAAGCATTCCACCACATGTGAAAGGGCAGAGCAACTCCTGGCTGTTTTCAGCTGAGGAGTGGGATCTGTTTCTTATTTTTCAAAGATCAGTTCATCTGACCTAGGGAAGTCTCACTGGCGGAGGTCAAGCATGCAAGAGCAGGAACCGGCAAGGTAGTAAATACATGAGAACCAGGTGAGGCATCCTTATGCTGTGGACAGATGTATTGGGAATAAAATATAAGAGGTTGGTTGATCTTCTTTACACTTAATAGGACTTGATAAATTAACTTGGACTACAGAGGGAGTTTTGCAGATGAATGGGTGGTAGTTTTGTTTCTGATAAGGAGTTCTGGTGGACTGAAATATTTGAAGGGGTGATAAAGTTGATTACTGGTTGGAAGATCTAGTGATAAGGTAAGTTTGTCCAGCTATGGAAGTGATGTTTGATCTTAGTACCAAGGGAGTTCAGAGATGTAAGGGGCAAACTGTAGGCAGGTACAAACTATATCCTTCAGAGTAGGAAGAGAAATGCAGTTAATATTATAGTGTTATATTTGAACAGGAAGAGTTTTAAAGAGTTTGGAAGGAAAAGCTTTTGGATGTTGTGGAACTGATTTATAGTAAAGTAGGAAGAAAGTGACTAAGCAATCAATTTTTTATTTTTCCTAAATATTAGAAACTTACCTTTTAAGAATCACAAATGCTATGTACATATAGACAAAGTCTGCAAGCACGCTGTAAACTCTCTGTCAAGAATTTATTCTCGAAAGGAGAAAAGCAGAAAGGGTTGTCCAACATGGACCACTGTGATATTAACTAGGAAGCCTTTGTTTGCTTTTTCTGTCTCCCAGGTGGATATCTGTCTTGGTGCCTGATGGTGGTAAGACTTTGGTTCATTCTGGATCAATGTTCTATCCGTTCACTCTGGATCGATGTCTAGTTTTAGTTCTAGTTCTGATTCCGTCTCCCTTCTTTCTTATTTAAATACGCTTCTGCTAAAAATGAGCGATCACATTTTTTCAATAAATCTTTATTGAGCATCTTCAATATTCCAAGCTCTACTTAAGAGTTGAGATAACTGCACACACACACACACACACACACACACACACACACACACACTCACACACACTCACACAAGACTCACACAAGGTCCATATTCATCTGCTTCTTAGGTGTCTGCTTCAATTTCCAGGTTTCAGCTACTTTGATTTTGGGCTGTTTCTCACCTCCTATGTTGTTTCCTGTAACTTATTAATAGCAAGTTCTTTAATATCAAGTAAATCATGGCTAGAACACTAATTCTTTTAAGTATGTAAACAACACTTTTAAATAACGTTCCATCTCATATAACCATAGACTTGGTAACACCACTCACATTTCAATACAAATATGTTCTATGATTTTGTGTAAATGCATGAAAACACGTGCCATTTCTGCATTTCAATATATTTGCCAGAGGGGCAGTGCAGGGCAAAAGTAGGGGGCTCTGGGACCTGGGGTGTAGCTGACAGCCAGGCGGCTCGGACCCTCCTGCTTCATTTCCTTCAGCTTTCACCCCGGGCGCCACTAACCGTCTTGCTCTCTCCCCCCTCTTCTTACTTCCCTTGTAATTGAACCTTATTTTATTTTCTCTGTCTGCTTTTGGGTCTCGTCACGAGTTCTTAAATACCCTGGTGAGGACTCACAACCTGGTCACCCCATTTCCCTTGGGGTTGCCCTGGAACATTAACTGTGGATCTCACTGCATTTATCAGAATGTCAATTTTAGGAATTTATTCCATCATTCCTTAAATTGTTACAATGATTTATTTCCAGAGACATATTTGTATATGATGAACTTACAATAACAAGAATTTATAGTACTCTATTTTAGAAACTTGATAAATTTGTATCATCTTACCAAAAAAAAAAAAAAGTGACAGGCATCCATTGTTTTCACAATATATGACAGGATGCCTTTTGTAGCGAGACTATTGTTTATTTTGTCACTTGCCAAAATGTTTGTGCTTCTCTATATGTAAATTTAATATCTCACCAAAAAGTAATTAGGATCTGGTTTACAGTTGTGCACTAAAATATAAAAAACACTTTCAAATGAATTTTCAGAGGTGATAATTACAGCGTTGTGGAGGACAATGAAGCTTCAAACTGTGAACTATGAAGGTGCTGAGTGTAAAGATGCCGGTTCCCGAGCTTTCCGGCCGTGCATGTTCTTTTCTCTTTTAACATAATCCATGGAGAGACCCCAGTTGGTATTGGCACTCGAGGGATGCATTCTGTTGTTGCTGAAGGCTTTTCTGAGCTCTGTAAATCCTAGTGTTTCACCTGATGTCAGATCTCAGATGCAAAGTGTTTTATTGACCACAGAATGGTTTAAAGAGCAGGACTGATTATTTATTCGTTATGTGTGTAGCCCTGGAAAAAACACAGAACACCTCACGATCATAAATTACCACTTGATACTTTTGACATCCAGAGACACTAGGATTGTGTTTTTATGAAATGTGAGGGTTTCAAATTGCAGGCTTTTTTTCATCCCTAACAATCTCTGTTCACAATTTCTTGTCATCTAAGCTTAAATTTATTATGGTCAAGTTTAAATTCAATTGGTAGAATTAAGATCAAATGAATATATGGTTGAAGAATCGAAGACCAACTCCAAACAGTTTTCTTGCACTCATTAAACTAACAATTTCCCTTTTTGTGAAACATTACTTCTTAGTAATCATTTACATTATTAAATATCTCTCTACCCCAACAGCTCACCAATGTTTAGGAAATACTGTATGTATTTGTATTGTTCATGTTTTAATTCCTGAAACCAGCTGAATACCTAATTTAAATTCAATAGATTTTTTTAAAAAAAGACTTATTTATTTATGCATACAAGTTGGGGTGTAGGCCAGAGGCATGGGGTGGTGAAAGGATTCACCAGAGACAGAATGGAGAGCAGAACAGGCATATCTACCAAAATACACTGCTGAGGGGAGCAGCAGGCGAGGCAGGAGAGGTCTGCAGCGCCATGTGGGAGCTCCCTGGCTGGATATCGAACTCATGCTGCAGTGGCTCTGGATAGCTTCATAGTGCTGCGCTTAACCCTTGCGCCACTAGGGAGGCCCTCAATAGATATTTTTTGACTAGGCCAGCACTGAGTCTTAAATGCATCTCCTAAAATACCTATTCAATTTTTGAATTAACATCAGAACACATCAATTTTACAAAAACACAGAGAACAAATGAAAATGGTGTTATAAAAATCGTCTTATTTAAAATATATAGAAAAATAAAATAAGGCATTGATCAACAATCAGAGCAGCAATCTTATTTCAAATGTCTCACTTCCTGTAGATGGAATAACTTTGGACCTAATTTCCAGGAATTTGTCATCTCTCAGTAATAACATGTTAAACAAGTGCAAAAAACATTATGGTTTGCAAAGCATTTATCAATATCATATATCTATAGTTAAGATTGTTTCTAATTAGCTTTTCAAGGTTTAGTGATCTATTAGAGATGGTTTGACATTTTATTTTATTTTTATAATATTGTTATTTTCTTGCTGAACAAGTACTAATCTTGTTTTTGAGTATAGAGTGCCATCTATATTCTTAGATTATTTTCACAGTTACTTACAGCACAAATGAAAGAAATTGTTCAAAATATCAATTTCTATTAGAAATTTTTTATGTTACTGATTTAGCTCTATAATGACTGAATCTGTTCTTTGGAAATATATTCTATTTTGTTTTGGAGACCTAATTAACATTAAAATATGCAAAAATATTAGGAAAAATTGCCTAGCATTTTCATTTTAAAATACTTTCATTATTTTACCAGGGAGCACAAATGTACTGCCTCTTGTAATTTATGTGTTCCCATAAAATTGTTTCTCAAATGTGATTTCTGGGAAATTTCATTTTCTTCTCTGTTCATCCTAAGTTTTACTCATTATATTCAGTTTACTCACTGTATTCAGGTTATTCTATTTTAGTCTTTTAATTGTTAAACAAAATAAAATTTGTCAACAGGTAAACGCATCGGCATTGACATTGTTTTAGCTCAATTATTTAAAAAAATAGAAAACATGCTGTATTTATAAAACTTAACACATATTTTTTAATACCATATAGATTTTTATATAGAAATGCCTCATTGTATATATTCAGTTTAAAAATAATAGTATTGATGTATTTATTCATTAAAAAGCATGAACCTATAATGGGAAAGGTGCTGGACTAAGCTGAATATTTACAGAGGTCTAACAGTAATACTAAGTGAGATAGAGAATTTTTCCTCATGTCATGTCACTCTTTCACTACTCAACAGTCACTGAGTATTTTTTTTATAGTCCTAATGCTTATTTTTGTTTCATTTAGTTCATCTATTTTTTTGGTTTGTCTAATGTCATACAAGAGTAAAATCATAGTGTTTTTTATTCTCATTCCAAGTAATTTCAGTAAGCATTATACCCTCTAGGTCCTTCCATTCTATTGCAAATGGTAAGGTTTTTTTTATTCTTTATAGCTGAATAGTATTCCATTGGGTATATATGTCACTTTTTTAATCTACTCACCCGTTAATGGACAGCTAGGTTGCTTGCAGTTCTTGGCTATTGTAAATAGTGCTGCAATAAACATGGGGTGCCTATAGCACTTTGAGTGAGTGGTTTTTTTTTTTTTCAAGTAAACATCCTCAAGTGGGAGAATTGGATTTCAATAGTATGGGGTTTCTATTCTTAATGTTTTGTGAATTCTCCATAGAACTTCTATGTGGCTGTGCCATTTAAATCCCTCCCAACAGTGCACAAGTTTCCTTCTCTCCACAGCCTCTCCAGCACCTGTTTCTCATCTTTTGGACAATAGTCATTTTCATAAGTATGAGGTAACATCTCAACATTGTTTTGATTCACATTTCCCTGCTAGTATGAGATGGTGAACACCTTTTCCTGGGCTTGCTGGCACTTTTATGTCTCCTTTGGGAAAGTGTCTATTTAGATCATCTGTGCATTTTTTGTTGGGTTGTATTTTTATTGTTTACTTTCATGAGTTCTTTATATATTTTGGAGATTAGCTCCTATCAGACATGTGGTGCACAGAGGCAATGCCAACCTCCTCAAGATGTGCACAGAAAAACGTAAAATGAAGTCAAGGGAGGCTTGTCCAGCAAGACGTCACATGCAGCTTCAGCATAGCACATTGGCTATTGTGATATTTCATTTTTCTCTCTCATTTATGTTTTCTCTCTTATTTTGCAGGGAAGATTTTTCTTCCAAATGGATTCAGTGTCCCACGACATGAACTTCTGAAAAATCAATAAAGCAAAGATCTTGGAAATCTATCATCTCACAGATATTTCTTTCTCAGTATGCAAATTTTACTGATTACCAAATTTATATCCTTCTGTTAGCTTCTAAATGAGTCAGAGGGAAAAATTTCAAAGCAATATCTTTTAGAATGTCTTATTAGTTTTTTTTTAATCAGGTAATAGAACCTAATTAATTTAATGGTTAAGTTGTACTATACTTGGTGCATCTTTCACTTATTCATATGCACAGGCATGCAGGGAGAGCTCAGACTTGTCATTGTTACCTCATTCCACCTGCATAGACTGACGGACAGGTAAGCCAGCTGGCTGAAGAATTATTTGCCATATAAAATGCATTATTAAATATTACATACTCATAAATATTTAAGCCCATGTGCATGCATATGTATGCAACATACATTTTGAAATTTGCATGCTTGCATAGATACAAATATTGAACATACTTGCATATATCCATATCCATATTAATTTCAATGTTGATACATCCTTAGGAGTCAGCTGCACTTCCTAAAGCTTTCCCCTACTGCCCCTCAAGGGAGGTGTATTCTTTGCAATGAAATGCGATAAGCAAACATTGTGAGGCTGTTCGTCTGCATGCCGGCCCTTTTCCTGTTGTTGCTGATCGCCGCTCAGTCTTACTCTGGTCCCGTGAAGACATGCTGATTTCACCTCCATTTAACTCTTTAAACAGTTCTGGGCAAAATATGTTAATTTCAAGAAGGGTTTATGAATGTTTATAAAACATTTCATTCAGCAGGTAAGAACAGTACAGGCTAGATTCTGCACTGGAAGCCTGCATCTTCCATGAATCAAATGCTTTGGCCTTTGTTACTTTATTTGCACTCAGTTTCCACATTTATAAGGAAAAGTATTGAATGGTTTTGAAAGTCCAGTGCCTTTCTAAAATGCTGGCATCCTTCTATAGCAGGTTTAAAGCTAACATGTATTTACATGAGTAGCGCCCACTAACAGAGGCGGGGGTGGGGGGCTGGGGGGGGGGTTGGCGCATTCTTGTCCTTCAGGTGACCTGGTCCTAGGAGTTTCAAAAGATTTTCCTGGGTTATAGAATCTGGTAAGAGGGTTTCGAAAAGATTTACATTTCAAAGGATCAGAGTTGTCTGAGCAAATGTTCTAAGAAAATGCAGGTCAGTGGCCTCAACTCTGGAAGAAGCTGGTCTTGAATTTAGTAAAAACTAAAAGAACTTTGGATGCCATTGTCAAAATCCATGAGCTCTGTCAAATGGTCTTAGAAATAAACTTAATTTTCTGTAATTTTTCTCCAAATTTGCCATGTTTATGTGGCAGCTTAATAATATGTTTGTTGGTAAAACCATGTTTAACTGAGAACGAGTCAATGTGAATGGCCGACTCCTTGCTGACACACTGACTTCTTGCTCTGCCGGGGTAATAATAAGTACCCTCTTAATGCCTGTTTTGTTGCAAAATGACCTCTTGTCATTGCAAAAATATAGCGAATCCTGGGGTAGCAGCTATTGAGCAGTGATTAAAGTGACATGTTCTTCGAGCATCTTCTGGAATTACCAGGTTCATTGGGACTAATTAATTATATTCAGAACTGTCACCAAGACAAACTGAGTTGAGAAACTCTAATCTGTCGTGCCTAAAAATCAGAATTCATCCGATGAATTTTAAAACATTTTCTTCATTTATAATATAATTCTAGGAAGTTAATGGACAGGAAGCTTTCAATTATAACAACTCTTTGACGGAAACATTATTCATGATCATTTATTATTTTGCTATTTTGAGACCATGTTAGGAAATTTTAGAAGGTAGATTGTTTTGGGCTAATCATATTGCTAAACATTTTTTTAATTTATAATATAATGAACTCAGTGTCATAGCATATTGCTAAAATACAAATTTATATGCTATGATCCCTAAAACATACCTTGATTGGTATATCATAATGTGAGTAAAGCCACTAACTTCATGAATGATCTTATAAAGACTAGAAAAATAATTGAGGGTCATGCCCACCTTCTCCCTTACCAGAAAGCATTCTTCCTTCACATCTCTGCGCTTCTCCTCAATAACATCTCAAAATGTGCAGATGCTATAAGGTCAAATCTCAGCACTCCTCTTTGTTCATTAATAAATCACAATCACTTCAAGTAAGAGAGACACAAAATCTTAACGATTTATTGCCCCAACAAAATAGAGGTCTGTAGATAGAAGCAGAAAAGGACAAGGAGATCATTTTAAAGAGAAATAAGCTATTTAAGCATCATACTGATATTGAAAATATATTAATCACATGCACACATATAATTATTAAAATATATTCTAATTCCTAAAATTTAGTCTTCTTAACCCTCATACATCTTTTATATGAAAACTACTCTCCAATCCCTTTTGTTGCAAAACCATCATTTTGTCATATTTTGGCTTAGGGGGTTTGGCAGGAAGGGCTAAATCACATCGATGGCCATGTCCCATGCAAACACATCCTGACGACTCAATCTAGGCAATCTCACCCCGATGTTCACCCCAAAGAAATACAAATAAAAATGTATGTCCATACAAAGGTTTACACTCAAAAGTTACAACAGCTTTCTCCATTATAGGCACAGGTGAGACACACGCCTCAAACGTGCCTTCAGCAGGAAGTCTAGGTGACCGGCCGGAACACACTGCTGCATTTATTTCTTTTCATTTTACCTTTTTTGAGGGAGCACTGGCTTACACCACTGCATATGGCTTAGGGGTGCAGGTCCACGCCTCTTCAGCTGTGGGTCATCACCGAGCGACCACCAGGACCCCCCCCCCAGGGTCCTCACTGCAGCCCTGTGGGTCTGCTCCCCTTTTATTCCCACCACCTACGCTCGCTGGGGGTCTCCGCCTGCAGTCACAACCCCGGGGGGGGGTATTTAATTTGATCTTTTCCTTTGCATTGTTTCTTTTCATTGCACAAATAAGGGAAATCACCCTGCATCTGCCTCCCCTCCTGACTCACTGCCCTCAGCATTACCCCTCCACGGCGTCACGCAGGCCAGATGCCGCAGATTCCTTCAAAGTGGTGTTTCTTACATCCACTGGGTAGATGCTGAGGGCGGGTTGGGTCAATGACAGGTCTATCTTTTTTTTTTTTTTTTAATATTTTGAGAACTCTCCATACCGTGTCGCACACTGCTCTGGGCCAGTCGTGTTGATTCAGACGTTGCCCATTTTTTGATTGGCTTGTTTGTTCTGTGCTGTTGAGTAGGGGCGTCTTTTATACATCTTGGATATGAATCTCTCGTCAGGTCGAGGATGGGCAAATATTTTCTCCCATTCGGTAGGACGCCTCTTCCTTTTGATGATGCCTGCGCGGTGCAGAGTCTCTGATGACGCGGCTCCGCTTGTTCACTTTCGCTTTCATTTCTCTCACTCGCGGAGTTGAGGCCCCGAAGACGCCCCTGAGAGCACGTTGTGTATGTTGAAGAGACTTAAGAATTTCTAAAATATATAAATATATCATGACACATATGGCAACGAAAGTAGAGATTTCACACTAATTTTTATTTTACTTTTAAATCTATAAACGAGGGTGTTTTTATATAGATCCCAGCAGCTGCGTCATCATTCCTGTCCAAACGACTTGTGTATCTTAGAATTCATTTTGATGTAATGACACACATTTTGTAATAATATTGTCTCCTTGGAAAAGATGGAGTGGTGGCAGAATGTTTTACATAATTATCTTGATGTTTACTCCTTCGAATGTCAATGATTTGTTTTCACAAGAAAGATATTTCTTTGCCAATGGTAAATTCACATAAATTACATTTACCCTTTTTTTCTACGAAGACAAGAGTAGTCATTGTACAATTCAGTCATCTCACCTCAAGTATAAAATGGGTTTTAACACATACTCAGTAAATAATTTCAGTTTTGTCCTTCAGTGATACGTTCATTAATTAGAGTTGGATTATCAATTGACAGTGTCAGTATATATATATATATATATATATATATATATATATAATTATATATATTATTTTATTATATATTATATATATTATATAATATATAATTATATATTATATAATATATAATTATATATTTATATATATATAATTTTATTTTCAAATTGAAAGTCAGAAAAACATTTCTCCATGAACATTCAAATTTCTTCTTCAATCATCAAAATTAATGAAGTTACCACATTCATACTACTACCTAATATGTCTTATTTATAGCAGTGCCGAAAATATTTTAGAAGTGCTTTTATTTCAATTTCTTTATAAGAATGCTTGATAATTTAACTCTATTTCTTCATTCGAAAACTCATTGGAATTTTTGATGGACTATTAACTATTTTATTAAAAGAAGAGTTACCCCTGTACTTAGCCTTGTCCCTGCAATAGCATGTATTTATCAAATAAATGTTGCATTTTAAGATGAATGAGTGGAATGAGAGTTACACACTGGTGTACAGTTAAGCCAGATTTAATTGAAAATTGACTCTCCATGTTTAACAAATTTCCACGATTTCCTCTTAGTTTCTAGATCACATTCAAGTTTACCTAAAGATCTTTTCTATCTCCTCCCCTTTTCCTTGGTATTTGCAACAGCAAAAATACATATTTAATCCACTATGATTTCTTCTCTGCAGATAAATTGTTTTAATATGAACTAAATAACCGCGGCCACGGCAGGCGAGAGGCAGGACTCTGTAGCTGCGGGAGGAGAGGGTGTGAGGTGGGCACGCAGTGACACCTGAGGCAGGGACCTGAGGCTTCTAGAAACTACGGAGAGGGTGCGCATCTTTTGGGTTCTGCTCCCGTTTATTAGCTAATGTTTTATTTTTTTTTCTTTTTCTCCAGGTAGAATGCTGTCTAACGTTTGGGATTTACACAGAGTTCATGGAACTGTGCCAGGAAAAACCAACCATGGTGGTAACTCCAAGCATCTTATAATTGTGACGTACAGTTTTCTCACTTTGTATTAAGTAAGGAGAAAGCTAAAAAAATCAACTAAAGTGGAACTTGATGGAAGTTGTGGCAGACTGATGAGAAGGCGCCCACAAATCACCCCTTCTCTTATAACGCGGATATTTTATTTATGCAGCTTGTGTGTCGCTTCCAATTTACTATGAACATTTGGTCCGTTTTTCCGAACAGTTATTAAATAAATCTCAGACGTCCTGCATCTGGAGAAAATCTCATCGGAATATTCAGATCCTACAGATTTGCACAAAAAGCTTCCTACACCCTGAGTGTTTTATCGGTCACAGCAGACTCGCTACGGTCCTAGAATCCATTGCACGCTCGTCTGTTGGCTTTAGAGTGTGTCTTGCAAAGCAGCTGTTCCTGCGCGCTCCAGGCGCATCGTCCGTGCGCGATGCACGCTGCTGGGGACTAAGCGCTCTGCCCGCCCGCAGGGACCCAGCGCGGCGCTGTGCCCGCCGTTCTTTCCCGAAGCCCGCAGGGATCCCCGCTCACCTGCGTTGGCACCTGCGGCTGGGCGGGGCGCGAGGCCAGGCGGCGGGATGTTCCTCAGCCCGGGCCCCCCGACGGCGCCAGGCACGATTCTCTTCACCTGGTCTGGAGGGGTTTCCCTTTTTCTTTTGCCACTTGTTGAAACGAAACAAAAGCCCTATTTTGGACGGAACCGTTTGCACCAAAAATTGAGTCCTGTAGTTTGAGAGGTGTTTATAAGAATGGTGCCAAAATTTCAAAATAACCCGTGGTCCGTGTGCCTGCGTATCGGGAGCGCTGTGGTGGCCGCCGGCTCCTGGCCGGACGGTCTGTGAAGCGGCAGGACCGACGCTGCTGAGGGCACCGAGTGTGCGCGAGCCCGGCCTGCTGCCCCCGCCCAGGCGAGGCCGACCCCAGCCAGCCGCGGGCGCCGGGGCGCAGAGGGCGAGTGAAGGGCGCTCACGGGTGGTGAAGCAACCCTCTAAGCCGCTCGGGTCTGCTGCTTCGTTGTGTTTATCACACGTAACTGAAAGTTGATTCACTTAGTGGTCCCCGAAACACCCTTCGGGGGGGACTGTGTTTATCCCCAGTTAATCTTGAGTGAAAAAGCTCCACGAGCGGTAATTTGCCACAGATGCTGGAAGTAATGAGGGGCAGAACCTGGATTCAAATCCACTAACGTCTTTCTCTGCAGCCCTCTAAACCCCTATTTTAGTGTGCAAAATCATTTTATTTATGTTTTGTAACTCTCCCTCGAAAATCATATTAATTATAATCAGCATCACTGGCAAAAATCAGATGGCATTGTGGATGAATATTCAAAAATTTGTCTCTGTTCCTTCAAACTCATCAAATTTCAACTTGGTTGCATTCTTAAATATCGATTTATTAGAATTACAGATGGATCATCTTTCAAAAAGTTAACATGTACTTTTGGTTATATAACAATGGAAAAATACGCCTCAAAGAACAGATCAAAATTTGATGAAATTTTATTACCTTATTCAGTAACTAAGCCATGTATCCATTAATACTAAAATATTTGGGGCATGAATCTGATCAAATATACTGCTGTAGTTACCCCACTATTAACACCAAAATGCAATAACCATGACCACAAATTATATGCATCCATATAATACAAGTCCCCACTAAACATTGCACATAGCACTTCATTTACCCCTTGGAAGATTCAGTTCACTTTCTTTTCATTCATCCAGTTCATGTGTGATAATCACATAATCATCCTACAACAGGAAGTTCAGCTCTTTCATTTCATCTGTACTGAAAGGGAGACATGCAATATAAACACTCAGCAGCTATTTTGTCTACTTTGTATTATGACCAACTTTTAGTATGTTTTAGCAATACAGATTGTAAAGAGATTTGTGCAAGGATGGCGTCTTGCAGGTTCTTACTGCACAGACCCAGTCTGGGTGTGATCCCCACCACACATGTGTGTTAAGTGACAGTGAGTTGGCATGGGGGGCGGGGTAACTGAAGGGACGGAAGCCCTTCCTGACGAACTTGACCACAGATGAGTGTCAGCGAAGGCAGGGAGGGCAGTGATTTAGTGTGGTCTGTCCAATCGTCAGATCCATTGTTTCTATCTGAGTCTTAAAAGTGCTTTAGTTTAACTAACAACAAATCCTCCTGATAGAACTTTGGGCACTTTGAGCTCTAATGATGCCAATGCCAGCCGTGCAATGAACAGCACTCATGCTATACAACCAGAGTGTGCTTTCCGGCGCTGGAAACAGGAGGCTGAGGCCAGATTGCTTGTCAAGGTAGATGCCGCACTAAAGCGCAGCAGCTGACGCTGTCCCCTGGCACACGCTAATGAGGCGAGGACATCTGCAACATCATTCCAGGACTCTGGGCGTGAAGATGCGAAGTCTTCGTAATGATGCAGACGGAGAGACCGCCATCCCCGTGGACGCCAGGGCCAGAATAGATCAGCCCCAGTCATTCTAGACCACTGAGAGATAAATTGTGTTTGTCTTCAGCAACAACCAAAAATAACATCTACAAGGTTAATGGTAAATCTTGGTGGCAAATGAATATCACAGTCTCAAAGTGAGGTATAAATATCTCTTATAGCTTGAATGTAATGATCATTGGGGGACATTAAAATACCATTTGATGGAGAACTTTGTAAAAATAGGAATCGCATGAGAAACATCTCCAGTCACTGTATTTCGGAGGTTTAGCGCGTGCGGCAGACGAAGAGGAGCCTTACCCAGCCGTTCAGGAACAGGGTCGTTTCAATTCAGCAATACTGACTTGTGCAATAAATGCCTTACTAAGAATTACGAGATGGTTTACCAATTGGTAAGCTTGGCAGGAAAAAAAATGTGTGTATTATCCACAAAAGTGAAAGTTACTAAGGATATCTAGAATGTTCTCACCACAGAAAGGAAATGGTCGTTATTTGAGGTGGCGGGGGCGTCAGCAACGCTATGGAGGCTTTCGCGGTGTAGAAATCGATCACACCACACGTCGGGCATCTTAAACTCGCTCAGCTTTAATGCCAGCAATATCGCAAGCTACCCCTCTACCTCACCACGGCGCCCTTGGCCTCACGGTACTAATCAGTGCCTTGCTGGGCTGGGGGTGACGAAACAGCAGCGGTCAGCGGGTCCAGCCTTGCAGGGGAGAGGGGAGCTGAGCGCATGGTGGTCTAAGGGCAGCTGCTGGTGAGATTTCTGGGGACGTCCTGGAGGTGACAGGTGCCCGGCGTAGCCAGGAGGGAGTAGGCCTCCTATGCGGGGTCCCCCTGGCTTGAAGGAACCTATGCGCCAGCGGCCACCTCAGGTTGCCAGAGGAAGGAAACAGTGGACGGGGAGGCGGAGACTTGAGAGCTGGGAGGAGTAGTCGGTGTCTTCACGGTCTGTGTAACGCGCGTGGTGGGAATATTATCCACTTAGTTTAATAGATTCATGAAAAGGATTAGTCTGTGGTCTTAAGTTGGAAGTAACTGAGTCAAACATAAAGGCTTTCAAAGGTGCTGGTAATACTGTATTTCTTACAAAGGGCTTGGGTGCATAGGTGTGTACTTAATTATTCTTTGTAACTTACAAATGTGTTTTTCTTCGGTTTCCAAGATGTTCATTTTCCACATTCCTTCATCTCTGATATTGCAATGTATCTGTCACTCAGTACTACACTCTGCTGTGGATCGAGCAGTTGTGTTCTTTGTAGTGTTTATACTCTTATTGGTACAAAAATAATGATATATCTGTAATCTATGATATCTTAGATTTGATGGAATATGCATGCATTGCCATTTTGAATATATGGAATATTTTATATTAAAATAGGTTTTAAGGGGAGTCAGCAGCAAGATCGTAAGACAGAAAACTAAGACATTTCCAAGGGTATTTGCCATAAAGAGGAACTGAGTGGTGGCAAAGTATGAACCTGTGCCCAGCCACTCTCTAGCCGACAGAACTCAACTCTTGTTCTCCTGAGCCCCAATGCTCCAAATGTGACAGAAGCTCCTTCCCTGGGCCATTCATTTGGGGAGACAGGTTTAGTCTGGATTCTCCAATGAGCCAACTCACCAATGAAGCTTTTTCTTTTCCTGAAACCTGGTGGCACATCATTGGCATTTGTGCACAATTTGCAGCCAAGTTGAGGCCCTCCTGGGTGACAGGCAGTTCGCTCCCTCACCATGTGCTGTGTGCATGGTTTGCACTTAAAAAGTCACTAAGTCCTCGTGAAGAGAAACAAAGGGAACGAGTTGAAATCCAAGGCAGAGGGAGAAGGACAAGGAGGGTGGCACATTCATGCAAAACAACAACAACAAAACAAAACAAAAACAAGTAGTATATATATGTGGAAATAGACTAAGGGATCAATAAAATCTACATGACCACTTAGTAGTTGCAACAATTACTAAGGGTGGATTGACCCTAAGTGAGACATCCCGGAGAATAATGCCATCACCAGCGTCCACTTTCTTTTTTCTGATTTTTTTTTATCAGTGGATATAGCCATTTTCATTTTGCCAATTAATTATTCTTTTATGCATCATGATGAGACTTAAATAGAAAGTCAGTTTTCTAAGTTTTCTTTCTAACAATCTGAAAATTAATTTAGTGTCTGTCTTATTTATTGATTCTTCTTTGTTCCTTCCTGAATTCATCCCTAAAGTTCGCCATCATTTTCTTAACATTGTTTCTTCCACGCTGTAGCTCTTTTCCTCTCCTTCTTTACACCCCCCTTTCCGTCATTATTGTTCTCCTTTGATTCTCTTTTTTCTGGACCTTTTAAAAATTGAGATCTATGTGACATATTGCATTGTGTTAGTTTTAGACATAATTAGCATGCTTTGCTATCTGTATATATTGCAAAAGTTTGCCGTAGTAAGTTTAGTTAACACAGCACCTCACATAGTCACAATTTTTTTCCTGTGATGAAAACTTGCAAGATGTATTCTCTTAGCAACTTGCAAATACTACTGTGCCAGTAGCTGCAGTCCCCATATTGGGCAGGCACCTCGGGACTCACTGATCTAATAAGCGGCAGCTTGAGCCTCTGGTGACTCGACCAGTTTCATCCACCTCCACCGCTCACAAGCACTGATGTTTTTTTTTTTTAAGATTTTTTAAAAAAAAAGTATCAGTGTTTTGACTTTTTGGAATAGACTTTATGTTAGTTTAGAGTGTGTTTTCTTTCATGTTTGTCCAGAAATGTAATAGAACTAACTTCCAAATTTAATGTATATAATATAATTACAAAATAACATTTGCTTGCCCTCCAAATGTTAAACATATGTGGATAGAAATGGATATATTTGACGAAACTATGTTTTAGAGTTCTAGGAATTAAACATACAAATTATACAGTGATTTAATTTAGTATTTGGATAACAGCCTAACATTTTGTATTTTATTCAGTCATCTTCTATAAGTTGTTTCCCATTTTATCGTCTTAGGGCAATAACAAGGGAGCCTTAAAAATTAAAACAGGTTCATGGGTATACATTTTTTACAAAGTTAAAAGATGCTCAAACTTTTAGATTCTGTTCAAATAATTGCAAATTTTATCTGAAAAAAGACTAATTTAGTTCACTTTTACTTAAACAAATAGAAGTATAATCATAACTCAATGCTGTCAGCAATGTTGAAGCTTATAAAAAATTTTATTGACATGATATTAGTTACAAGATTTTATCTTACTGTATTCATTGCCACCTCCCTGACTTCTAGCAGGTTTAAGAATAATTCTGTACACTCACTATTCTAAAATTTATTTTCTGTGAAATGTTCATTTATATTTTTGCATTTTGATTTATTGTGCTTGTTTTACTTGTCTTGCTCTTATGAATTACTAGCATCTCTGTGCATATTTTTATATAACATTTTGGCAATATTTTCTCCAAGTCTGTCACATATATTTTGATTTTGTTGATTCTGTGTAGTCTGTTGCATACATTTTTAAATAAAATTCTACTATGCAAAGGAAAATAACTTTATTATTGTAACTGGCCAACCCAATACTATCAGATAGATAGATAGATAGATAGATAGATAGATAGATAGATAGACAGACAGACAGATAATAGAGTTTACCTTTGTCTCAATCCTACTGTTTCATCTGAGCAATAGCATGATGGCTACAGATGTGGGTTTAGGATGGGAAAACCTCTTCTGAAGCCCCAGCTCTCCCCTGGAGCTACTCTGCTACTCTGGACTGGAAACTAATCATCTTCTGTGATGACGACAATACCTGTATCACATGAATTCCTGGTAAATATTAAATACAATGATTAAAGGAATGTTGTAGAATGATTTGCATACAACAAATTCTTTGTATCCCTCAGTCATTATGTAATTTATCAATAATTTATTTATCTTTGGAATTTTTTCCCAATATCAAAAAAACCCACAGATTTGAATACAGATAGTTTTGCTGGAAAGCAAAGAAAATTATGCTGTATCTTTCTGCGTTCTTCTAGACTGGCAAATAATCAAACCAGCACTGGGAGACTGAGAAGGGGAAAAAAGTCAAAGAGAAACCCCTGTATATGTGGCGACCCAGCCTGACTGGGCTTCAGATGCATTTTAAATAGCTGAATGAAGACAGAAAAACTTGTGGGGATTGGAGAAAGGAAGGGTTGTGGAGGACATTATCAGGGAAGGTAGAATAAAGGTTAAGGTAGATCTTCCGCTTGTATTAATTGTTCTTAGCACAGAAACAAAAATCCATAGCAATAAATGAAGAGGTTGAGACTTGGGGAGTGACGAAGGTGTTAGGGGCGTAGATTGTGCTATTGGTGCCTTGATGCCCGACCCTCTGCCTGGCCATTAAATTGTATTGATCTGTATCTAAGCACGCCCAGCCCTCTGTATCTCCACCCCTCCCGCGCAGTCCATGGGCCTTCTCACCTAGATGAAGACAGGAGCGGGGAGCAACCGCGCTGAGAGATGGGGGCTTCGGGGGAGCCCGAGCTCACAGTTGTGCCTCTTTCATGTTAAACCGCAGCTGTACATTGTCGTTCATGTGTCCTTGTGGTCCCCTAGATCGTGGCCTTGCTAATACGTATTTTCTACAGACACAAGACAAAAAATAGCACAGATATCTAGACAGGCTTGTCAATTTTTTTAATTCTTTTTTATTTCAGTGGAACTTTATTTATAAATGTATTTGAAAGAAATCACTCATATTACACACTTAACATCAGAAAATATATCTATCTAAGTAGGCTCTTTCATATGCATCCTCTTATTGAGCTCAATATTATAAAGACACTGATAAGTTCTACTCATGGTAATAAAAGGTTAAAATAACTAAAACCAGATAGGTGGAACTTTCACTCTTTAATTCATACACAGGTCTTGGAATCACCAATCTATCCTAATAAGCAAGAAAAAGGAACAGACTGAAAAATCAACAGTTCTTCCTAGATCCAAAAGAGAGGGAAGAGCCCAAGGTAAAGTTCTTCTCCTAACTGGGGGGCCAGACAGGGGACTGGATAGAGAAACTCACCAGGAAACGTCAGTGGGAGCCAGCCCTGCCAAGTGAAGACTGGAGCTGGAATTGGCTGACTGCTGACGCCCATCCTCTTGGGAACAGGATGTAGAGTCACAGAGCATTCTGGAATGGACTCAAATGATACGTTGTAAATTCTATCTGCAAAATGTCTGACAAATTTACTCCTCTCTAGAATAGTGTCAGAGTTCTTTTTCTCCCATATCATTGCAAATATACAAAATTACAGCACCGTTGAAATATATGCCATCTGACAGGTCTGTGATGGTGTCTTCTTTTAATCTGAATTTTCTTATTACAAGGTTGAACACTTTTTTGTATGCTTTATTTACCGTTGGATTTATTTTCTAATTGATAATCACACTTCTGATCATAGCCTCCTTTTTTTCTTTCAGTTTATTTCATTAATTCCGAGGTCCTCTCTCTATTCTAGGTATTAATCCTTTTAAATATGTGTACATTTAAAATGCATTCTTTCATATTTTTATCATGTGTATTTATGGCATAGGGAAATTTTACTTCAATGAAAGCTTATATGTAACATAAAGATATATTTGTAATTTCCCCTAGGATGTATACTTTGTCGTGTTCTAAGACTTAGCCTCAAAATTTCAAAACAAAGCAGTGTTGCTTTTTTCTTTTTCAATCCCTAACCAGATCTCTTGAAGAAGGAAGATTTCTTTACTACGGCTAAAAATAACTCACAACTTCTGGATCAAGATAAAGTAGTCAACTCTGAATTACTCTACCTTAAACAGATACACCGAGGGACGGAAATAAGAAAGAACAGAAAACTAGATTAAGCCTCGATACAAGATAGTCATTTGGTGGACTAGAAATGTAATAGGAAAGGCAGAGCTAAAGCTGCAGCCTGTTGGGATCCAAGAATAGGGCTAGGTGGTGGAGGTGAGGAGACTGGTCCTCAGAGAAGGGTCGGTCCACTTCACACCCAGGCTGAAGCCAGGGCTGGGAGGACTTTCCTCTTCTGAGGGTTCTAACATTGAAATCATTTTAAACACTCAGATAATGTGTCTGCACTCTTCTTGAATTAAAGGTACAAGAACACAGTAACTTTCTAACATCACCTCCTGGAAGGATTTTCCATGACTAAGCAGTGGTGGAGGTGAGAGCCAGCTGGTGAATGGTTCTTCCAACAGAGTATTGTCTTGTGCGCTCCTGCAGCCCCGGGCTACTCATTTCTAACACTGTGCCTGCTTCCCTGGTCCTTAGCGGACGCTCTCCGAGAAATCCCCGTCCCCATATTTGACTGCCATTTTGTGAGCCCCAGACATCCCCTGTCCAGCGGAGGAGCGGGCTTCTTCCCAGCCCTCCCCGCCACCAGCTTGCTACCACCAGCTACTCAGTGTCTCATAATTGCCCTTGTTTTTGAATAGCTCACAATCCTTCATCTATTTTTTAACTAAATGTGGGGCCTATTACACATCCAGAAATAGTAGCATATACAATCGTGTCTCAGAAACTTGACATAATCCTCTTAGCGGATAATGTTTGAGGGGTAGAATTAGAACATAGGGGGACCCTCAAGAAGGATAAGCAAATAATGTACAAATCATGTCAGTCCTTTCTTAAGAATGAAAAAAACAATTCACAATTTTTGTGACTTGTGGCAAAAGTAGACAGAAAGTTGCAATATAATTTTAACATGTTTATAAATGCAATTAAGTTGAATTATGTAGTGGTATGATTCTCTAAATAGTAGTAACTCCTTAAGTAGAATAAATTATTATATTTGAATATACACAAAATCTAAAATACTTAAACCTGCTATTGTGAGTAATTTATTTATTTTGTCTTTCTATTTTGATGTTTCTTTCCTCCTTCCTGTTCTACAGAAGCTCTGAAGATAAATTTGATTCATAACAGGTTACTGGAGTAAACAGAAATATCATTTACAAATTTCAGCAGCCAAGCATTAAAAGCACACAATACCATAATAATAAATTGCTTGCATTAAATTGCCTTTAAAAACTGAAATACATATTACAAGAAAGTATCTTTTTAGAGTTATAATAATTCCATGTTCATTGGAAGATAGGACTGTCATTATATTCTCCTATTTTTGTATCGTTTTAAATATTTCAGCCTTTTATTCACCACATTGCAAATAAAGTGAAAATAGAAAACCCAAGTGCTGTCATAAATCATAAAATAAAAATTTAGAAAAAAAATGAATATGAATAAACTCCTTTTCCTTTTATTCCATATTTCATGCCCATGCTACTCTTTCTGAGATGAGCTCCTCTTTAAATACATTTTGATAAAAAAAAAAAACAAATGTCAAGAAATTCTTGCTTTCTCACGATTGGTGAGAATTTGTGTCTGAGAGTAACAGCTCGTGCGGATGTCCACGCGCGCCTCTCAGGGGGCAGCGGCCATCTCGGCCTCCTTGGGGCAGTAACGGTCTCACCTGTGGCCTCCCGCAGGGTCTTCCCTGTTTCTCTCGCCCAACAGGATGATTGTGGGAGGTCCCGAGGCTCTCCCGGGAGGTGAGTCCTTCCTGGATCTGCTGAGCAGTGTTTGGTCATAGGCGATTCTCAACTGGTCCATCATTCACCTTTTTCTGGGTATTTCTGTCCACATTTTGGCTACCACAGAAATATCAGCCATAAACCTTCTGCGGCACATCTTTGCAGGGACGCACGCTTCCTTCCTGGAACCTTCTGGAAGGGATGGCCGCTCCGCTGCTAAGTGGATTCTGGCAGCAGCGTGGACACAAGGGGGGCTGGGGTGGCTTCTACGCAGAGGGGGTTCGGCTGGGCCCCAAATCCTGCGGGAACAGCCCCAGTGCCCCCCAGGGACCAGCCCCGTGCGCAGCAGAGCCTGCGAGGTGGCTGCGCTGTGCGCCTCTGTCTGTCTGTCTGTCTGTCGTGGCCGCTCGGCGTTGTGGCTAGTCCACGTGCTGAGTCTCTGCCATTTGTAAGGACTCGCGTGCCAAGTTCTAAGGAGGATGCCCGTGCACCCCGCATCCCTTTGCACCCCGTTATCATTGTCACTGCTGTCGTTTCTGTCCAGGATGAGACCCCTGCTGGTTTCACTGACTTTGCAGCCTCTGCCTCACCTGTGACCAGGTAAGTCTTGCCAGCCCCGCGGGCCGTGAGCGCATGGCCTCAGCAGAGCGCGGACACAGCGTGACGGACGCGTCGGAGCATCTCCTGGCGGGCGGGCGGCGGCGGAGGCTGCAGCCCTCGCGGGGAGCAGCCTGCAGCGGGGAGCAGCAGGCCGCGCGCAGGAGGCCAGCAGCTCGGGAAGGAGCCAGAGCGCAAGATTTAGGGCCGCGGGCTAGCGCAGCCCGGCCGGCTGTATTGTTGGAGGGGGAAAGCACACTTTATTGGTATTTCACTTAAGTACTGTTATATACAAGTGTTTCTATTACTTCTTAGCATCTGCAGTAATACATCTTTATAAGTATAATTGAATGAAGTGTCACTATCCATATATCCCCTGCCTAGTTAATGACTCCAATACTAATTGAAAAGCGTCTGCAGTGTCATAATTCTATCAATAAATCCATGTATTTATGGCGCTGCTATCAGCGGAGATCTCGCCGCTCTGACCCGGGCCATTTCAGCAACAGGCAATAAAAGGGAGATGGAGAGCGCGGGCGGGGCGCCGCGCGCAGGCTGCGGGGCCAGGCACAAGGTGCTTTTGAAACCGGCGTTTTTAACTTGGAGAGTTAGAACTGGTTTTTCTAGTTCCTCATTTATATACTATTTCTCCGTAACCGGCTGAAGACTGTGTGAAAATCATCCATAAGGACGTTTTGTCCCGCTTTTACAGTCGTTCCCAGCAAGCAGCTCAGCCTGATCTCACCCGCGCCTTACAGCCGGGGGCAGACCCCTAAGCCTGCCTCTGGGAATTAGTGATGGACTCCTGATGAAGAGGCTGAAGAAGTTCGCTCTTACAATTGTTGCTGTTTTCATTCTTCCAGTTATTTATCTTGACCCCTGTTTCAATCTATCCATGTGTTTAAAATGCAGAGTAAAAGGATTGTTGCAGTAGACAACTTTTTTCTCTGCTCTTTTGGTTAGTACCTTCTTAGTCTGTGCTCTGTTCATTCTCCTGAGAGCAGTAAAGGCACCTTACAAATGTGGACGCTGGGAGGCTGGTGGGACAATAATTAACATCACCCCAAACCAAATATTGACTTCAGCATTGATATTTGAACACACTTCCACTTGGTTTGGACATTGCCTTCACTTTGACCTTGATTCTCACATCCATGGAAAGTCTCCTCTATGGCTCCCCTGACTAGTTATTATAAACAGACGGGAATTCTACTGCCATTTCGGTCATGTGGGTGACTGTAAAACAAATCAGAGAAAGGCAGACACTGCGCGATGCCATAATGCGTCTGAAAAGGCTGAACCCCTAGAAGCAGAAGAAACTGTTCTGGGGTGGGGTGAGGCAAAGCGGGGACCAGCCCAAGGGCACAGTCCCCAGCTCTAGGAGGAGTGAGCGCGCGGCTCTAACCCTAATTTGTGTTCCTTACAGTTAGCGATATTCTAGGACACACTTGAAAGTTTTTGTCTGAGTAGTTCTCAGATAGTCTCTCCTGAAATAGAAAAGGCAATGGCCTGTTAGCGGGCGTCACGGAGCTGCTGGTACCAAGGGTGCTAACTCACACTACTTGGCTTAAATTGTGCAGTAAGAAAACGGACATTTATTTGTAATGCTTTGACATTTGCCATTTATTTTTTAAAATAGCTCCGACTAGCCCCCAGGAGAGCATGGAGAGCGTGAGGAGGCAGAGAGGACGCTGCCTGTCCGGCAAGCTCGCGCTGGTCCTCCGGGCCCGGCAGCCCCGGCGCCTCGGCAGCCGATCGCGCCCAGCGCGGGGAGATGCTCCCTCTCGGCGAGGAGCCCCTGAGCGTGCTCTCTTAATTCAACAAAATCACCAGAGTCCTTCACACGCTTTTGCACTGACTCTATGAGAGGTTTGTTCGAAGATTATAGCAGATTCCTCGATGGATAGAATCTCCGTGCGGAGACGACGCCACTCTCCTCACCAACGGACACTCGGCCGTGGAAGCTCGGGCGTGACTGCGGGGGGGGGGGGGACCGCCGCCCGCACTGCGAGCATTGAATTATTTAAGTAAGAACTTTAATTTTCCAGATGAAGTATCGATGGCTTCTCCATTCCTGTGGATTTCCGGTTGCAGCTTTCCGCAAGATGTATTCTAATGGGATATGTTAAAATATTTGGATGGCATTTTCACTAGTTAATTTGCAAGGGATGCTTGAAACGTGCCAGATTTTGAGTACATCTTAAGCAAGACTTTGAAACCAGGAAAAGATTCAAGACATAATACAATGGTTTTGATTAGCATTTCCTTTGTAATGCGCGCCTTCCCTGTTCCATGAACACGTGGGTTGAATTCATTGTGCTTTACCTCCAGAGCAGACAAGAAATAAATGAGAAAAAATGGAGTGTACAGATAAAGTTTAGGCTATTTTGTGCAAGGTGTTTGTTACTATGAAGACTACTCCATGGATTCTTAAAAGTAAGTCTTCATGCACACTAGCCCATCGCTAGGCTAGTATATGTCAGAACAGAAAATCAACAAGTGTCCTTCTAATCAGAATTACGGTGGCCTCGTCAAGCAGAAGCAATTATTATTGACTGAATTTTGGAAATTTTGGAAAAATTTGCCTGTCTTAGGATGATGATAGGGGTGAGGTGAAAAAACAAAACCATCAACCAATCACTGACTTTGGAGAGAACCCAGACACCTGTCTGGGCCTCTTGTTCATGGTGACTCAGCAGTATTTGCCTCACCTTGACTTTGCCCAGCAGCGGCCTCTCACACTTTCTGTCAGTGGGCTCTGGCCATTTTGTAAAGAACAGTGTACATTCGGGACAAAACTGGAAAAGAAAATTTTGAGGGGTCTAAAAGCCTGCAAAATTAAAATGAAATTTTGCTGCTAAACACATTCCTCAATGTTTGAAAGAATTTTGAAAGTCAGCATATTTCCTCATAGTTCAATTCTTTCTGTCTCCACCATCTTATCTCTCTCTCACAAAAGATATTTATTTTCATTATGCTTTTATTCTAAACCTAATTTCTTGTTAAAATGAATGCATTGAGGTGTAATTGACATGCAAATAACTTACATATTTAATGTACTCCTTTTGGTGTTGGGCCAGCATTGGTGCTGAATTGTTGGATTTTGTCCATTCTGATAGTAGTATCTTGTTGTTAGATTTGCAGCTCCCTTATGGAGTGTGAGTTTGAGGATCTTTTCAATTGCTATTTTCTCTTTTCTAGTAAGATAGCGGGCCAGAACTGTCCACTTTTAGTTGGGTTGTTGGTTGTGTTATTTCACTCGAGCTTGAAGAGATTTTTTATGTACATAACCCTTTATTGGGTATGTGTTTTGCAGAATTTTTGTCCCAATTTGTACCTTGTCACTTGATCCTCTAACAATAATGATGTCCTTTACAAATCAAATATTTTTAGTTTTAACAAAACTCAACTTATCAATGGCTTCTCTCATAGATCATGCTTTTGGTGTTGTATCTAACCAGTCACTCCCTGTGCTCATCTTGACTCTCTTCTGTGCTATCTACTAGAAGTTTTATAATCTTGTATTATAATTTTGAAATGCAAAATAGTATATGATTCATGTTGAGCAAGTTTTTGAGAGTTATAAAGTCAATGTCAAGATCATATTTTCCTTGTGGATGTCACATTAGCTCAGCATCATTTGTTGAAAAGTTCAGCTTTCCTCTAAAACTTGCCTTTACTTTGTCAAAAATCAGTTGACTATATTTCTATTTCTTGATTTTATATTTATTCCATGAGCCTATTTGTTTATTCTTTCACTGAAAATACATTGTCCTTGCCATTGTATATTTTTACTTCATGTCTCAAAGATAGGTATTTTCAGTCCCACCCTTCAGTATTTTGTTGGCTTTTCTTGAAAAGGTGGTTTCTATAGGCACGTTAGAACCAGTTTCTCAATATCCTCAAAATAACTTGCTGAGATTTTGGCTGGAAGTGCATTGAGTCTACAGACCAGTTTAGGAAGAACTGACGTCGTAACAGTATTGGAGTTTCCCATCCATGAACATGAAATCACTCCACTTTTTTGGACCTTCTTGGGTTTCTTTCTTCAATTTTACAGTTTTATCATATATACCTTGTTCGTAATTTGCTAGATCTAGACCTAAGTATTCCAATTTTTGTTGCTGATATAAATGTGCAGTTTAATTTGGTATTTTAACTGTTCAGTGTTATTCTATAGGTAAATGTTTCTCCAGTGATGTGTATATACTTACCACGTCTTGCCCCGCTTTTTCCCCTTGTTGTTGCCAGGAAGATTTATTGGTTTTTTTTTGTTGTTGTTGTTATTGTCATTATTTTCCACGTAGGCAATAATGGCATCTGCAAACAGATATTTTACTTTCCTTCCCAATCTGAGTACAGTTTATTTCCTTTTCTTTTTTTATTGCATCACCTAGGACTTTTCAACTATTAGGCTGAAAGGAAGAGAAAGAGGGAAAGTCTTGTTCAGGTCAAGGCAGTAATCATCTCTTTTCTCACCAAAGAAGAATTGATAAAATAGTTTAAACTACGCCTCTTAGTGACAACAAAAACAAGAACAATCTATATTTTAATAGTAAAGCAATGTATATTTCAAAAATACCCAAATTTAAGGGTTATTCTTGTGACTAAACTAAAATTTTAAAAAAGTGTAAATAAGCTATTCTAAAATGTACGTTAAATAGGAACTGTGAATTTTGTCCAGATAGACATGACAGTCTATTGTATTTAAATTAGGACTAATTTTCAACTTCAAGTCATCCATTACTATTAACATCACAAAGATTAATCAGGACTTCTGAGCAGTGTAGTATCTTTTACTCTAAAACAGAAACAATACACACAATCTCTCCTAAGAGGATTGTGTCAAATGTTCAGCAGTAGCTGAAGTAAACCAATGAATCACTAAAGCAGTAAAGTTTATTGTGCACACACACACCATAAAGATATTTGCCAATCAGAAGTTCTCAAACATGGAAGGAAGCTCAGGGGACTATAGTTACAGAGCAGATGATGCTGTGAGAAGGCAGGTTCTGGTGATTCTTCACAGCATTAGTCATATCATCAGAATTTTCTTGAATGATAGAGAACTGGTTGCTGGCTACGTCATATGCACCTTGGGAAATACTTTTGCCTAGACAAGAAGTAACCCAAGTCAAGTTAGTCTTGCAAAATTAGCTAATTAAGTTTTGCCTCAGTGACTGAGCCAGTTTGGCTTTATCTCAGGGACATCTTTGAGGCTGGTCTTTTCAATTTTGATTTGAATATTTGGGAGAACAAAATATTAACCATGCACAGAACATTTTCTAAAATATCAATATATGAAGAATTATATTTATCCCACCACTATAATATAAAAGATTAAAATATATTATAATATTGTACACTACAGTTTTTTCAATGACCTCAAATGTTAGACATAATTTTTGTAAACAAATCTTCAAAAAGGTTTGATTTATACTGACATGAAAAATCAGTATGAATTACATCAGTGATGAGTTCTCCCTTTTATATTGTATATTTTAATAGTTCAATGATGATCTAGTAAATAGAAAAAGGCAAAATTGCATATTTTAGGAATATCCTAATACCAATTTACACCACTTAATTAGCGTTTAGCCAATAATGATAGTCACACCTGGAGGCCAATTAAAATTTAGTGTCGTTAATTTTGCTCCTGCAAATCTCCACTTCTTCTTTGTCTGTTTTCTACCTGTTTGGCAATCCATTGCCAAAGACAATCTAACCTTTAACTTGTTACCTGGAGAATTCACTGAGCGTGTCTATGTAAAATTCAAATGTGACCATAGAGGAGTATAAATTATGTGAGGTGGGCTTGAAGGTAAACAGCTGTCAGTGAACTTGAATCATCTCAAAGGCAATCCGCTCACCTCATTTTTAAAGGAAAATTATTTTGCATGTTGAATGGAATCACTTAACAACGCTGTGCTCACTCTTAATTTGCTCTCTAACTCATAATTTCCTCAGGGAATGAAGGTGATGGACTTTTTCATTTGTTATTTATTTACCTATTTATTTAATAACTTTTTTTTCTTTTCTAGACACTGGCATGAATATGGAGAAGACTGAAATGTCCTTCACCAAGAGGTAGTAAAGCTTCACCCTGGCCTGGCCTGGGCTGAATTCTGGTCTGCTTTGTCTTGTTTGCTGGTTTTGTTTTTCAAGGTGAAATCTTGAAAACACCGCACTAGATGATGCATTATTTGATATTTACAAATAATGTGGAGATGCCTAGTTAGTGTTTCCATGGTGTCTAAGAGCTCCTCGATCCCATCGGTTGCATAGATTACAATGGAAAATTTTTCTAGCATCTTGTCTTATGCTTTAAAAATACGATTTACTTAAACTGAACTGGCGGCAGGAAGTCGACCCTGGCCCCGCGAAAACAACAAGACCCTAATAAAGCATCGGTTCATCAGCAAGGACTGGAGCCCCCACAGCGCGCGATTCCCCCAGGCTAGATCCCGGTACTTGGGATCGAAGTTTTAAAATCCTCCAAGTTCAGTGATGCACAATCTATCAGATGACATTGAAGCTTTTCCAGGGGGACCTAAATTTTCACAGAATTCACTTTGTAAAATGCTCCTTTAAAGATTTAAGAGTTAGATAATATGCAAACCTGTGAAAAGAGGTTAATTAGATAACTCATTTGTGAAGCTGCAGTGTGAAAATTATACTAAAACATGTAGTCGAATTTTATAAAGGCGGTGTCACGAGCAACGTGCTTTGAAGATGCAGGACTTACACCTTCACCTCGTCTCTTCCAGTCTGTTCTTTTCCTTACCCCTCCCCCACTCCTGCCGTGGCGCCTCTGTCTTGCCGCCACCACCGCTGTCTTTCCCTGCGACCCCTGCGCGTTCTGCATTGTTCTTCTCTCCTCCGGCACTTCCCCTTTTTCTAATGTCCTTGACCATTTATCTAATATTTCCTTAAAATGTAGCAATCAATCATGAACGCACAACAAAGTCATATGCACGTATTACATGCAAAATATGCAACGTAAAAGCTCCACGGCAGCTTCATATGGACACTGGAACTTTTAAAAATACAGATTTATTTATTTACTTATGCATACAAGAACTGGAGTGTAGGCCAGAGATGTGGGGGTGAGAGGATCCCCCAGAGACAGAGTGGGGAGCAGAACAGGTGAATCTGCTGAAGTCCACTGCTGAGGGGAGCAGCGGGGAGACAGGAGAGGTCTGCTGCGCCCTGTGGGAAGCTCCCTGGCCACGGATCGAACTCGTGCTGCAGTGGCTGTGGGCAGCTTCCTAGTGCTGAGACTTATCGCCTGCGCCCCCAGGAAGGCCTTGGACACTGGATCTCGCTGGACAAGTCAGTGGCCTCTTGGAGAGATGAACGGCATCACCTTTGGCCTCGGCTGTGCGGCCCCTCACAGGGTCACTTCATTTCCAACGTCAAGGGCCTCCCCAGTTCGGTAGATTTGTGGGGAAGGTTCTGACAGGGTTGGGGGGAGCAGGGGACGTGAAGCAGGGAGGGCTCCCCGCCACCCGCAGGCCTCAGGCGCAGAGAGAGCAGCCCCCCAAGGTCAGGGAAGGCGGCGGAGCCGGAGGGCGGTCGAGTCCCTTCCTGGAGCTTCCGCGACTCCTGCTCCGCGCGAACGAAGCGGGCAGGGCAGATGGGCCGCGCCGCAGGCGTGCAGGAGCGGACGGGCGAGGCGCCCAG
>PVIJ01000570.1:127844-257282 GCA_004024925.1 Scalopus aquaticus
GGCGCCGGGAAAACCAAGCCGCGCGCCAGTCGTGCGTCGCCAAAGCGCAGGCTACCCCGCAAGCACTCAGAATTCTCGGTGTGGTTTGACCGGCAAATCAAGGTGAGCAGGCAGTGCACGCACCCACACGTGCACACACGCACCCACACGTGCACACACGCACCCACACGTGCACACACTCACCCACACGTGCACACACGCACCCACACGTGCACACACTCACTCACACGTGCACACACTGCCGCAATCACTGGCTGCGGGGTTTTTCCTCATTGCCACTCATGATGGATTTTCTCCCAGGCATATCTGATGAGACTGTTTCACCGATGTTTGATTTGCAGGAATGTGTTTTCCTTTTGCAAACCCTTTTCAAATATTGATAGGACGCTGCATGCTTTAATGACAGGCTCTGTGGATGTTAGTTTCGATTTCGTAGTATTTCTCAAGCCAAAGTGTAAGAGCTGTTTGTGATTAAGAAATTTGAATCTTTATCCCAGAGATAGTCCTGTCACTTTTTCCAAGGTTGTCGCCTGGTTTATGGCTTTTCTTTAGGAGTTTCCTTGTATCTTTTTTTGTCAAGTGTTTGTTTTATTTTTTCCTGTGTGTTTTCTTTATTTTATAGGTTAGAAGGACTTTGATCAGAATTCCAGAAATTTTAAAGTTCAGTGTCTCCATATAAAACACAAGACACAACATTATTGTTGTAAAAATTAGACTAATTCGACAAGCACATGATCTATAAGAAATGTTTTTCATTTCCACATTAGTGTCTTCAAAATAAATTTTAAAAAGAATGAACTTTATACCTGCTTGTGTATTTTATCAAACATTTCTTTTATCATTTCATCAAATTTTGTGTTTCACTCACCCATTTCTCATCCAGTTTATATTATAAACCCTGATAATCCTATCTCCTTTATTGGGCACCCATAATGTTTCTTAATATTTTTCTTTTCCTTTGCTTTGGATAAAGCATCCAAGGAGGTAAGATATTCCACAAAGAAATTTAATTCTCCAAATACAGCAGTCATTTAAGCTGACAGCCATTCATATTATCTTACCAAGATTTTCATCAAACATCAAGCAAATCAAACTTTTGCCATCAGTACTTAATTTACATATAGTTTATGCCTCTTAAAAAGTTGTGGCCAGTGGGTAAAACACACTCATGATAATTATTGGACCCACCCTGATTCTCTAAACTGGAAATTAGCTTCGTGTTTTGAATGGTTTATTGGCGAGTCTGTATACTGAACACGTGCTCAGGAGGGAGGCAGCCCCTATTCGGGGAATGCCCTTTTGCGCAGGGTCACTAGGTTTGGCTAATGGGGCACCTTCTTTGCACACAAGTGCAATTCTTCAGCAATGATACACCAGCATAAAAGGATTTTTAATAGACTGAACCATGCAACTTCATTTAATTGACATAAAATGAAGTCTAAGTCAAATCCCAGAGTTATCTGAAATTATATTAATTTACATTTTAATTTTTCTTTGCATAAAATACATTTCCTTCAAGACCTACTGAATCTGATCTGCTCTCTGTAGTCTCCAAAATAAAACTCATGCCAAGCCTTAGTTTTCCCAGGAAAGAATTTGATCAAATTCTCAGCATTGTAGTGTCAAGATAATGTTGATGAAATATTTATCAATTTGCTATGTATGTCAGTAAAAATTTGGAAATTGGTTAACTTTTGTACAATATGAAATCGGATCATTAAAAATAAGCACTCTTTTAGTATCTTAAGACACGTGAGTACCGGCCTCCCTGGTGGCGCAGCGGTTAAGCTCTGCACTATGGAGCTGTCGGCAGCGGCGACGCCCTGCAGGGGAGAATCCCACATGGCGCAGCAGACCTCTCCTGCCTCGCCCGCTGTTCCCCTCAGCAGTGTATTTCTGTCAATCTGCCTGTTCTGCTCCCCACTCTGTCTCTGGTGAACCCTCTTGCCTTCCCACGTTTCTGTCCTGTACCCCAGCTTGCAGGCATAAATAAATCTTTTTTTTTTTTTTTTTTTTTAAAGAGAGATGTAAGTACTACAAAGGTTATATTGCTATTTTCTGTGAGAAGGCAAGCAAATTTTGCAAGACTATAAAAATTCTGAAGAATTTTAAGAATGAATAAGTTGTTATATTAACCTGGACAGACAATTCAAAAAAGTGAAGTCTTAAGACATATTTTTCCTGAAATAGCAGTGTTTGAGCTGTTAACTACACCGTCAGCCACAGCCACTTAGTGGGCTGCGCTTCCCGTGTCCACGATGCTGGACACCGCTATGTTTGGGAGGAGAGAATGGCAGCTGGAGGCTTGAGGTCCTTAGCTTAATTTTCAACCTGTGCCAGGTAATCTATTGTTATTAATAATTGTCTTTGTCACTGATCATCCCTCTTTATATGAAGTTTTTATATTAGAAATGCATTTCCTCTCTGATTCTGATAAGGGGAGAAGCTTAAGAGACCAAATTAAAAACTTATTAAATCTTCTCTCATCCCATAAATTTGTTCTATTTGTCACACTTGATCAAAATGCAGGTTTTATTTATAAGGCATTTGTTTGAATATTCTGGTGCTTGGCACCCTGAAAAAGTTGAACTTACATTAAAATATTTATGACTCATGAGAGACATTCAGCGAGGGAAGGGGTGATAAGGGCTCAAAAGGGGGGTGAAAAGAGCACAAGGGACTCTGGGGATGGTTCACGGGTGAATCAGCGGTGGGGAACCCATGGGGAATACACAATAATGTGAAAGGTATAAATAAAAATATAGAGAGATAGATAAAAATATTTATGACCCATAAATAATTCTCCCCATTTTATGTGAAATCTTGAAGACATTCTGAGGACATCCGAAGAGGTGAGTGAGGAGGTCTTGCAGGGGCTGGAATGTACCCCAAAAGTCCTTAAGTCCAGACAGTCTTCCTCACGGCACCTTAGCAACACTCTGACCCTTTCAAGCCTATT
Source organism: Scalopus aquaticus (assembly GCA_004024925.1). Taxonomy (NCBI): domain Eukaryota; kingdom Metazoa; phylum Chordata; class Mammalia; order Eulipotyphla; family Talpidae; genus Scalopus; species Scalopus aquaticus. Next base: position 130,804 of record PVIJ01000570.1, read on the forward strand.
TTTTCTACCATATTCTAGATTTCGTTAATGACGTTACGCAAAGGTTAACGCTAGCCCCACTTGTCCATTACTATCCACTCATACAGGATTTTTACACATGAGGTTATTATAATGACCAGGTGAAGAGAAATGCTAATGATGAGTTCCGTTTCATGTTGGAGAGCGCTAAGCCATTTTATCATGCAGACGACATGTCGAGAATGCTTTTCCTAGCTCCAAGACAGACTCTCATCTGAATAATCGAGGTTCCCATCCTCTGGCTAGTCTCCTGCAGTGGCTGGTGAAGTCTTCCAGCAGCAAGCTTTGGCCGGCTGTCTGGTAGCTATGGCAACCCACTGTCAGCTGAGTCTCCTCTAGGCAGCGGAGGATCCTGACGTAGAACTGGATTTTCGACCTGAGATTGGAGTTTGTAAAGTGCGTGGCACAGAGATTGACACTGATCTTTAGAAACTGGAGTTGCTGGCAGTGGAGAAAGATGCGAAGCTCATACACCTCTGCCGCCACGTGCTCCGTGTGGAGGAGCGTCTCCTTCTCAGTGGACACTCAATTTTTGATTGGATGTTTCTCAAAATCTTAGCTGACCATATAATGCACTAAGGATTTAATAGGACTTATGATTTTAACAAAGCCAAGTTTAATGGCTCCAAGAATGAAATAAGATTTTGTTCGATGACAAACTTGGCCATCTCATTACCCTACCAGTTGATTTGAGGGTCCAAGGTGAGTCAAGCATCTCACAGCTGTTTGTAGATTAAAAGTGGGTCGTACTAACCTAAGTTGGCACAATTCTAATAATGGGGATGACTGTCCTTCCAGATGGTGGAGGGAAGAAGGTGCCTCTGGACCGGAGCAAAGGGGCAGGTGTCCAGTTGTAAAGGGCACCCTTTTTGCACCTGTTATGAGAAATAGGATGAAGCAAATATGGCAGGGGCAAAGAATGAAGTGGTAATACTTAAAAAGTCAGTCAACTAAAGCTGAACACCTGATACATAAATTATCAATTTATTTACCAATACATAAAATTATAGATTAGTTCACGTTTTAGCTAATCTTTGTTACTGCAACTAAAAGCAAGAGAGCTAAAATTTACAAGTACTGACCTCAAATCACTTGAAAAATCTATTTTAAAATTGCACAGATACACACCATGTAAACTTGTAAAAGTTTATGTAATTCCTCTCAGTTCTTTCCCTTGATATATAAAGTGATAATAAGAGTAATTATTCTTAGAGTGATTCTGAAGATGAAATAAAACAACACATATACCATGATTTCTTTGTCCTCCATAATTAAAGTGTTTCCACATTCCCTCTCTCAACATTTTTGCAAGAAATATTCGTGTGTTACCACAATTGAAACTCAAGTCTTGGTTAGTGTCACACTACTTCTATTTAAAAAATAAATGCAATTCTTGAATATTCTAATTACAGTCTGTAAACATAGATAATAGTATATTAAAAATAACTGAGATCCAAATTTTAGACATTTTTTTGAAACTTTAATTTGTAATATTGAAATTTAGATTTTAAACAAATATCTCTTTTGGGCCACCAGAGCTAAGGATTTCATGTGTTAAAAATACTATAAAGGCACAGGTGTAGCCAGAGGGGAAGGAACACAATCCCATTCTCCAAAACAATAACCTTGATGTCACGTTTGGATATTGCATTTTATTAGGATTGTTAGATTATTCTGTGTTAATGAATTCTAAGGGCTCAGTGGTTTAAAATTCAAGGATTTATTTTTTTGTTCATGTGATAGACTCATCTTACGGGTAGATTTTCCCCCAAATAACCATGTGTTCCTTTTGCCATGCATAGCTTAGCTACTAATGGACTCTAACCCCTTTGTGTTTTCTAGCCTGGCTAGTGAAATCAGATAACCTGAGACCTCTTTGTTACAATAACAGAAGTTAACTTTTCCCAAGCAATTCTGCTTCTCCCGATACAGAAACTCACATGCCTGGGCCTACCCTTAGCCTTGGAGCACCCGCAGTTGGAAGGAAACCACCACCGATGCACAAGGAACAGCCGCCACCACCATAATCCCAGCCAGCCGCACCCTCTGCCCGCTGTTCATTTTCCCCAGTGATCTGCTGCCAAGCACACATTTCTGTGCCCCCACTCCACTCCCCAGCAAAGGAAATTCAACTCTTTGCTTACTGAACTGCACTACCCAAAAGTCATTCAAAGTCAACCCCAGCCCTTTAAGGATGTGGTTCTGTGTCTTGAGATTCTCGCTTTCTGCATAGCTGGTTCTGCATCAAATTCCTTTACTTTTCCAAACCCTGGTGGCATCTCTGGCATTTATGCAACTTGGTAGAAGAGTCCTTGATTTTTCAGCAACAATTACAGTAACTAGATAGGCCTCATCTGATGGACTGTCCACCATGTGTGATGGCTCCATTGGAGCAGACACTTTCGGAGATTTCAGGTAGTGGAGCGTAACAGACCCTCAAAACTCAGCCACGAAAGACTCCAGAGCATGATAAGGTGTTTCCTGAGCAAAAGTCTACCACACAGCCACCTACTGACTCAAGGTTGAATTGGGTGCAGAATAAACTACCATTAACCTGGAAGGAATAAGAGTCAGATATCAGAACTTAGTGAAAATGAGTGGTGTCAACCGCAGATACTACTTATGGCTCTGAAAACTAGGGGTGGTCTCGTTTCTAGAGAGTTGCTTATTCTCTGAGCCTTATTTTTCTCAGTGATGACTTTACTTCTCTAATAAAGTTTTTGTTAAAGATTAAATTAGAGCAATATATTAAATACAGGACCTGTACCCCGTGCTAGTGAACACCTCCAGCCCACCACCCTTGCCCAGGACGGTGACGACATAAACGATGGATAATGTTCCCGTTTTTTGCAATGAAATCCTGAGTGTAAATGCAAAGTACAATTTAACCATGTTTCAGATTCTTTCCCCTTGTGCTGGATTGCAAACATCAAACACAGAATCCCTTAGACACTATGCTAGTTTGGCTAGCAGAGAGCTTATTTTAGCCCCAAATCTCATCGATTTAACAAAATTTCTCGTTCACCAAAGGTCACCCGGACTCCTGTCGTCTTTTTAGGCAATACGGTCACTTGGTAGGACTTAAAGGGAGGATAATTTAATTTTTGACCCTGCCATCTCAGCACGGAGCCTTTGCCATGATCCACAGCGGGAGAAATGAGAAGCTCCGTGACCGAAGATTAACCTGGAGTGCTCCCTCAGCCTCGGATGTGCTCTCCGCGCTCACGTTCCAACACTGAGTCCCACCCGAGTGGGTCACAGCTCGCCACGCGGCCCCCGGCCTGAGTGACAGTGCTGATGGCTTGGGAATGTAAACAGAGTTGACGTGACTATTTTCAGAACTGATTAAAATATGCAAATATTAGGTCATCACTTAGCTGGACTTACATGTGTTCATTCCCAACTAGGTCTTGTAAAGTCTCATGTTTATCAGGACATGTTTAAAATAGGACAGCTGTTACCGCTGCTCTGGCTCCTAACGCTTAAGTTTTCACCTCCTCCTGCACTCCCTCTCTCAATCTCACCTCCCATCTGCCCTTCACCGCTCCTCGCTTCCCCCGTTAATTTTTTCATAAAATATTTGATATTAAAAGGCGCCAAAAATTGATGAACCACTTAATTAAAATTTATAAGGAGTTATGCTACCTGCTATTAATTATGCATACATTTTATAGAAAATGAACCCCAGGAAAAAACTGAATTCCAACATACCCATATTTTCAGTATTTCACTATTTTAAACATACAGAAGAAATAAATTAACATGCACATGTGACAGTTTTTACTACATTTCACAACAATTTCTTAGAATGATTAGTGGCTATGATAAGACAACACAGGCAAATAAAAACCTGACTCGCTTTTATGACTTTTTTTGCTGAATTAAAGTATCAGTAGTGATAGTCAGCGATGGCCAGTCCAGGAAAGGTTCCTGCATCTTACGCCTCTCAGTGGCTCCTGCTCCTCTAGTTGGAGGTGTGTGTGCCGTTTCGAATGGACGAGAGAAATATTCAGTGAAAATTCATTCATTTGCATTTTAATTTGTAGAGACCCTTCTCCCGGAGTGCAGGGTGGGCCTCCAGGCGCGCAGCTGGGCAGAAGAGCCTGCCAGCAGAGCTCAGGCCGGGAGAGACGCTGCTCCATGTGGCTGGCGCGTTCCAGCCCGAAGTTCTTGTCCAGACGGCTGCCCCAGAAGCGGGGCTTCTCAGGCGCCTGACCTGTGTCCATCCAGTGACCACTCAGGGTTTCCCATTTGGATCTGCTTTGCTTAAAATATGAAATGTTGGGCCTCCCTGGTGGTGCAACGGGTTAAGTCTCAGCACTACAAAGCTGTCGGCAGCCACTGCAGCACGAGTTCAATCCCCGCCCAGGGAGCTTCCCACATGGCACAGCAGACCTCTCCTGTCTCCCCGCTGCTCCCCTCAGCAGTGTACTTCACTGGATCTGCCTTTTCTGCTCCCCACTCTGACTCTGGGAAATCCTCTTACCCCCAAGACCTCTGGCCTGCACCCCAGTTTTTATGCATAAATAAACAAATCTTTTAAAAAACAAAATATGAAATGTTGGGGAAAATAGTGAGAGTTTACATCCATGGTTACTGAGGTTTTGTTTTATTAAAGACCTTGCTCTGAACGCTGAGGTATGGGGACTTCTCTCTCTGAGGCAGCAAACTCCACCCAGTCTGAACAGGCTCAGGAAGGGGTACCAACACCACAATGAGGAAGCCTGTGATTTGAAAATATGAATATTTCTAGTGAATCAAAAAAAAAAAAAGACTGACAAAAATAGGAAAAGTAGGTATCAGAAGACAATGCATAGTTGTTATTAACATGTCAAAAGAAAATATGCCAATTAGATTAAACTATAGATATAAAATATTCCAAAATAATAAAATTTAAAAATGAAACTGTGGCTTTCCTATGGCAGGTAAGACAACTATTCACACTCCAGCCTATTTCTGGATTGAACACAGCGAAAGATCTGGCGATGTGCGTCAAGCATCTGCTGGAGTCTCTGAAACAGAAAGGGTAGGAAATGGATTGGGGGACACAAGGAGAATGAAGATGCAATTATAGGCCGGGAGAAATGCTTACATAGCTCTGATTTGAGGAGGCCTTGAATCGAGCATATGTAAATAACTAGCAAAACAAGAAGGCAAAGAACCTAATAAAAATGTGGCGACATATTTGAAAAGATGCTTCACAGAAAAACCACAGACGGGGCCTCCCTGGTGGCACAGGGGTTAAGCGCAGCACTATGAAGCTGTCCACAGCCACTACAGCACAAGTTTGATCCCTGGCCAGGGAGCTTCCCACAGGGCGCAGCAGACCTCTCCTGTCTCCCCGCTGCTCCCCTCAGCAGTGGATTTCAGTGTATCCCCCAGTTCTGCTCCCCACTCTGTCTCTGGTGAATCCTCTTAACCCCACACCTCTGGCCTGCGCCCCAGCTTGTATGCATAAACAAATAAATCTTTAAAAAAAGAAGAAAAAACATAGACAGTTAACAAATTAGCACATTGCCAAGATGCCTGAATCATTAGTCATTAGGAAAAATTTAATCACAATGGGATCTAAATGACAAGGGCAATGATATATTAATAGTAAAATTAGTAAATGTGACTATTACAAGCAAATGTCAGGAGGTAAAGCAATGCGAACGCTCACCCTTGATTCACGGAGCACAAAATGGCACCGCGGTTCCTGCCGACAAGCCTAGACTGGCCTCACAGAATCGAGGACACACTTAGAATATAATCCAGTCATTCCACATCTCGGTATTTCCCATACAGAAAGGAAGTGATATTCAGACAAAAATACTGCACCCAAATATTTAGAGCAGTTTAGTTTTTCATCATTCCAAACTGGAAACCAACCAATGTTTCCAATAGATGAACAGACAGACCCGTTAGAGCTGGTCACAGTGTAATTCTACCCGATGATATCAGGAACCAATGCTTCCACACACAGCTCAGAAGACTCGGAAAGATGTTAGGCTGAATGAGAAATCAATGTCAAGACTACACATTCTATAATTTCATATATATGACATTCTGAAAGGGCCAGAACTGCAGAGGAGAGAATGGAGAGAGGGGTTAGTGGGGTAAGTGTTTGTTACGAAGAAACAAAATGAGGGGACTTTGGGAAATTCTGGAACCATACTGTATCCTGAAGATTAAACACAGAAATGTAGGTCCTAACTCATAATGCTATATGATTCATATTAATGTATTATATTGATTTATGTATTAAACAAAACATAGTATATATTAAATGACTAAAATTGTACACTATGGTACTAGTTGCATGGGTGTATACATATTTTCCAATACTAGTGAACACAAAATGTCTAAATTTTATTGCATGCAAGTTATACCTTCATAAAGTTGATTAAAACATCAACAATCTTCCCCGTAAAAATAAATCAATGTGGGGCCTCCCTGGTGGAGCAGCGGTTAAGTGCTGAGCTGCGGAGCTGTTGGCAGCGGTGACACAAGTTCGACGCCCGGCCGGGGAGAATCCCACATGGCCCGGCAGACCTCTCCTGCCTCACCCGCTGCTCCCCTCAGCAGTGTATTTCTGATCTGCCTGTTCTGCTCCCCACTCTGTCTCTGGTGAACCCTCTCGCCGCCCCACGCCTCTGGCCTGTACCCCAGCTTGTATGTATAAATAAATAAATCTTTAAAAATCAATCAATCAAGGTGAAAAATACAATTTTAGATAAATGAAACTGGGAGACTGTATCATCTGACCTGCATTAAAATCACCCTAGATGAATAGTTATGTAGAAGTCAGTCCTATTTTAATTGTAGCAAACCCGTTAGATAGATAGATGCCTGCTTCGTACACTTAGGGCTTAACATATTGTATATTCACATATATCAAATATACTTAGTGTGAGTAAAAAAAAAAAAGGGTTTTGGAGAAAATAACATCAAAACAAGATTGTTATTTAAAGGACAATTTGAGAGCTGCAGCCATTTTTTCTTTTTCATCTGGAAGAAAGTGGATCCTATTTTAAAAGTACAGTTTTATAAAAAAATCAAAAGTGGGCCATTTGAGTATAATACAATGGATGAAGCTGTTCATAGTTTAGATTCTTCCATTTTTAAAGAGACTGAAATTTGATATTGAATTAAATATTTTGATTAACATCTAAAAGTGTAGAGTTAGTTTTCAGTGATGAAATTGTGAAAAGGAGGCTAGATTTGAGCAACTGGTAGGTAACAGCAGGTTAGGATTTAAATGCTAAGAGTGTCCTTCCTTTTTACAATTGTCCTTCCTTTGCTGTCGGCACAGTTCTCTTCCATATAGGAAAGGCTTAGGAACGCATTTTTATGGATATCATGCTATAAAATACACTAACCAATTAGACATAGAAAACGTTATTTTCAATGGCATTGATTGTCAAAATGAAAACAAAACAATGGTTAATACTACAGGTCGGATATCCGGGATAGGTAACAACAGACAGGACTCACAGCGTGTCAAACTACAGCAGGCAACCTATTGGATAAATTATGACAATTTTATAAGTTTGAAAATGCTTTAAATTCTACCTGCATGTTCTTTAAGCATTGATTTCTAAAAACACTTTCCCTAAATTATCAAGTGTTGAAAACCTTTTTTTATATGTCATCAGCATTAATTTGGTCTGGAAGATAGAATTCTTGTGTATCACAAGAACAGAAAAAATAGTTGAAAAGATGCTAATTTGTAAAGGATAAAATAAAAGATACTCAGGAGAAATAAAAGTGAATGATTTATCAACACATTAAGAACTACATTGTTCTTTTTTCTAAGTACTTGTAAGCATAAGACATTGTAATCAAATGCGGTCTCCTGGTTAGACACATCCCTTATGAAGCTGATTCAGCTGTTGCTAATGAGAATTACAAGCCTTTGTTGATTAGGTCATTGAATTAATTCTCACCAGCATCATTACAACACATTTACTGTATGGAAGCTAATAAAAAATGGGGTTTTCATCCTTCCATTTCTGCAGAAGTAGAATTTCTTTTTGAGGATGAAGCTATATCTATTTTAAACACTTTTACTCAATTTTTTTTCTACGACAGTGTTCAGTGCCTAAAAGGTACCCAATTTATAGAAAATAAATTCTACAGCAACATGCATTGAGGGCCTCCCTGGTGGCACAACGGGTTAAGCACAGCACTGTGAAGCTGTCCGCAGCCGCTGCAGCACGAGTTCGATGCCCGGCTGGGGAGCTTCCCACAGGGCGCAGCAGACCTCTCCTGCCTCCCTGTTGCTCCCCTCCGCAGTGGATTTCAGTAGATCCACCTGTTCTGCTCCCCACTCTGTCTCTGGGGAATCCTCTCACCACCCCACACCTCTGGCCTGCACCCCAGCTCTTGTATGCATAAATAAATAAATCTTTAAAAAAATGCATGAGATTAACAAAACCCAGAGAGAATGCAGAGGACCTGGGGCAGGTGGGCCTCACTAGAAAGTGTAAAACAAAATCACATCTTTGAGCTAGAATGAGTCTTAAGTAAAGGAGCAAATATAGATAATGAATCTATGAGTCATGAGGGGGTATATGTTCTTTCATTTTCTGTGGAAAGTTCCAGACAATAAAGGCCAGAGAATCTACTATTTAGAGACATTGAACCTAAGTTTTGTTTTTTGTTTTTTCCCCCCTCAGAGTCGAAACCAGAACCTGATGTCTATGAAAGGATGATATATTGGGGTTTCTTTCACTTAATGTTTTCTTATAAGTACAGAGAAATAATTCGTAAGGGCAATAAAATAGGGCAGCATACAGTGATAAATGCGGTGGGATGATAGCATGGGTATTTAATGGGTCTTGCCTAAATAATTTTGTAAATATTTTATATTCAACAGCCTTTGAAGACAATGTCATCAGCTTCAATGAACCAGTAACAATAACAATATGAACATATCTGGGTAACTGTTGCCCCCTTTTATTGAAATCTCTAATATTACAAGCACAGAAATATGTTCGTTTCCTAAATCTAGGTACCTACAGGAAAATGATTTTTGAACACTGTTACAGAAAGGTTATTTAATATAAAAAAACAACATTATTTTTAAGCAAATTCCTTCCATAAGTTATCTGTGGATTTCCAAGGGTAACACATAATAACCACACTTGGTTATTGTGTAGTTCTCATTAGCGGCATTAAAAATTTATAATTATTATTTGCTTAGTGTTTCTCAAGTGCTAGCAGCATATTAGGAATTTGGACGCAAACTACTACCTTTTTTTTCTTAGCAGATACAGCTGTGGGATTGCAGTGGAATGTCGGCCTCCACATGCCAGAGGGACTAGATTCTCCAGGAGTCCTTTTTCTTTTTCTTGCCTTATTACCTAGACCATATATTCCGTGGCTAAAATGATTTTGAACAGAATATAAAATCACCAATTCCACTGAAGGGCTGGAATCTCACATGTACAGACTCTTAAATCCAAAAGATTGGATTCACAGCCTAAGGAATTCTTTTGTTTTCTCTCTTTGGTCATTGTCCTGATCACTTCATATTTGTCTGTTGGGTAAGCCATTTCTAATGTTTCATTAAACACAGAAAAAGGTTGCCTTCTTCCACCTGCGCCTGTTTCTAGATGCAATACTAATGTTATAACTCTTCTTCTGTCCTCTTTTTTCTTTCATGTATAAATTTTATAGAAACATCTGATGACACAGATGCAAGTAGTTCCCACTTATGTATCAAACATACCTTTAAAAACACATGTTTTTAAAAAAGTCAAACGATGGGATAATTTGGGCATTGATTCTTGAGATAGTAGTGGACATTTCCTACAAAAGCCACCTGTTTTTGCTAAGAAAACAAAGACCTGCGTTCTCCATGTGGAAAAACTCTGAAGAAGGTGGTGGTGAGGGACAATACTAAAAACACATTATCTGTGGATTTATGTGTGCTGCCAACACACTATCTCCTCTCCTTCCCCAATCCGCTCATTTCCACCTCCGTTTGCGTCTCTGGGGGCTCGCCCGCCCTGCAGTCAGCAGCACCGACACCTGCAACCTTTCTGAAGAGTGACTTGAAGACAGAGACTTGGTATGACAGTAGCCACTTTTATCTGTGAGCAATTTTTTAGAGAAAACATTTTAAATAAATTTATGAGCTATAGGTTTTCCCCATGGAGCAGTCGATCAAAATGACCCAGAGTTAAAATGATAAAGAAGTTTCTTTTCTCAAGGCAGTGCTCGTGCATTTACGACACTCTGAAAATACTGTCTGTGTTCACAAGTTCTGTGACCTCCCTTCCTCGGGGTAGACTCGGTGGACAAAGGGCTCCGCTGCGTGACTGTGATGCTAACTACCATTTTTTAAATAATATAGCAAATGAAGAAGAAAGAGGGGGCTATTAAGTAAAGCAAAATGGCGACGCATTACTACATGCAAATAGAATGCCCGGTTAGCTACTACAGGGAAAATACTTAGATGCATTAAAAACTAAAGCTTCTTCACAGCAAACCAGAGAATTTCTGATTTTTATGAGAATTTCTAACCTTAAAAACAGATATTCTGACTATTTTTAAAATTCTTTTTTACTTCTGATTCATTTATAACTAATTTTTTTCTGTTCAATATTACACCATTCTGATATGCTATGTCTGGCGGTGATTTATTTTCAGAGAACAATTAAAGTTGACCTTTCAGGTACCAGGTCTTTTTCAACCTTTCCCATTAATATTTTCAGATTCCAAGCTATCATTTTATATTCCCCTGAAAATTTTTCTCACAAGGATTTTGAGCCTGACTAAAAATAAAAAAAAAAAATCATGAAAGGGAAAAAAGAAAAGAAGGGTTGGAGACGAGAGCTAGAAACAGCATATTAAGAAGAATGAACAATGAGAAGATAATTAGAATCCATAATGCCTTTGAGATCCAAGGTTCCTGGAGCCTATAAGCCCAGCTCCTTTGATGCTCTACCTATATAGCTCTAATTACAGTTCTGCCTCCAGTTGAAGATTATCAGAAATCTCAGGTATTAGTTTTCTATAAAAATAACATATTGCATTTTGGGCAAAGAAATAAAATATAAGTACATTTCAATGAACAACAAATGCAGTAATGATTTATTAAGAGACATTTTCAGGACATGTATGCAATGAGGCAATTTGTATGCAATTGTTAAATATGCCTCATCTCCTGGTCTTTCCTTTATAATTGGTAATTACAATTCTTTCAATGAAATCCCTTAGGAGATGCATTCTTACCATTCAATCAAAGAGTTAAGTAAATTAATTCTGTTCCGTGGTGAATCTTTTCTTTACTCATTTATACTCTTCATCATCATGAGTTTCATGTGCATCAATATTAAAATATATAATAAAATAATAAATTAACCTAATTTTCTGGCGAGTGTTTCTATCTTTAATTAAGAAAAAAAAATAAAATCTAACTAATCAGGAGACCTCATTTATCTTTCAAATTTAGCATACATGTATATTTACTCACTTCAGGCTGCTGTGTTCTCTGTCTTACTAACACAAGGCCCAGTAAAACCTCGCCCACGCCCACAGTCAAGGTAACCCTGTAGAAGGAGAGAAGCGCGCCCATATTTGGTGTGTTTCATTAAGGGAAAATGGATGTATGCAAGAGATGAGTAACTATAGACCCTAATAGTCCCTTTTGTTAAGGAAGTCACTTAGGATTTCACTGAGGAGATGAAAATGACATTAAGTTTTCAAAGATGAATGGGTGCTGATGGCAGAGAGAGTTGGCATGAAACAATGTAGATGAAGTCCAGGGAGATGGAAAGTAGAGTTTAAACATATGAAAGAGCTTACTATTTTCCAGAAATTTTTTGCAATTTTGCCAATCTAGAGAATAGGATTTATCAGGGAGGATCAGGCAAGGCGTGTCTAATGAGAATCCCAGAGAGATTAGCAGGAACTAGATCAAGTTTAAGGAATGTTTGTACAAGTTTTAGGACTATTTAGTTCATGTTATAGGTGAAGAGAAAATTAATGCTGGACTGTTTGCAAGGAGATTACGTGATCATAATTTTTTGACCATAATGACATTTGGCAAACTAGTGATGGATTTTGGATTCACAGGGATTTACTTTGCTCTGTAGGGTTTTGTTTTCATTTGCTTGTAGAGCCTGATCTTTAAAATGAGAACTTGACTCTAAGTCTTGCTGTCCCTGCTAAGGAGGACATGTAGTGATCACAGAAAATGAGGAAACCAAGCAGTAATAGATTTTTTTTAAATAAAGGAAAAAAAAACACATGCTTTAAAATCAAAGTTTTGTGTTCAAGGATCCAGACTCTTTGAAAGAGGGAAGATTGTTTTGAAATCTAAAATATTAATAGTCAGAAGTGCCCTGCGTGTTCCCCAGGGCATGAAGCAGGGGAAACGCAGAAAAAATTAAGAGGTGCATTAATGTTTCTCCTGCTACTTGGAGGGGTGATAACTCAGCAAGACGTGAGAAGAAATGTGTTTCTTTTGTGATTGTATATTTTGTATTGCGGTAACATTTGTCTACACCCCTGCCTAGGATGTAGAGCTACAGTTCAACCTCTTTAGGTGTATGTCATCACGCCACGTCCCCCACCAGCACCCAGAATCCAGAATGGAGTTGAACAATGGGGGAAGTGCTAGGCGGGGTGCTAAGTCGGACATCACATAAGCGTGGACAGAAGTGTCAAGTTAGTTTGGGGTAAACTCAGACAACTAGAACCTGTGTGACTCACTCACGGTGTAGCCAGGGAACATTTCAGTCATCACAGAGAAGTTATGTGTCCACCATGGTAGCTGAGAAGTGAAGTAGCGATGATTTAAGAAGACCCCAGACAACCTTATAAGTCCCTTTGTAGTAGAATGCAGGGAAAGTAATCAGGAGTTTCTGAAATTGATTATCATAATAAGAATATATATGGAATACACAGGAAATATATCTAGCTTAAGAATATAACTGAAAGTACAAAGTAGCAAAATATATAGAAGACTTGAACAATGCAATTAAAAATCCTTATTGTCATATTTAGGACATTTTACCAGACAGGAGCTCTGACAATCTTTTCCAACACACTTGGGATGCTCAAAAAAAAAAATAAATGAAAATATGCAAACCTATAAATCAATTCTAAGTGATTTTTAATATCTGTATCATAAAGATGAAATCTGTGGAACTCCGTGTCAGCTCAACTTGTGGGAAGAAAAGGGAGAAGAGAATCAGTTTAATTACGTGGTCAAGGATTCAATCAAATGGTCTATTCAATAAAACCCTCATAAATACCCCAGAGACCAAGACTCAGTGGAGCTCCCTGATGGGTGAAGACACCTATGTACTGGGGTGTGCCACCCTTGACCTCCAAGGTTCTAGGACTTGGAGCTGTGCACCCCAACCCCTTAAGTTTGCTAGGGCTGTCTTCATTTAGCTATTGTGGTCCTGGTCTGTGTTCATCATAATAAAACTATGACCATAAGGATTGTTTTCTGCTGAGTTCTATGAGTCATTCTACCAAATTCAAGCCAGAGAGGATTATGGGAGTCTCCAAATTTGTAGTGACTTTATTGGAAGTCAGAATCTTGTAATGGGATTCAGCCTGAACTCATAGGGTCTGTGCTGTATACAGTTATTGTCAGAATTGAGTTGAATTGTTGGATACTTATTTGGTGTCAGAAAACCAAAATAGTTCTACCAACATTTATGGACATACATTCGTGACGTAAAGCAGACTCTTTCAGAAAATTAATCTGAAAAATCCATACCCCAAATGTCTTTTTAAGAAAATTGCCTTAAATAGTATTCTTAGTAAGTAGTGCTTGCATTAGCATTAACTTCTAAGTTCCAGTCCAATACTTGTCTACTACCATCTGCTAACACCATAAAGTATGAATCAGGAAAATATAAAGAGTAAATTTATCAGTAAATTTGACTACTTTCTTTAACAATGACACCTTAAGACTGTGAATTATGCAATGAACATTGGCCCTCAATGTTCACTTAAAATATTCATCTCACATCCACATGTGAGCAGATAACTACCAGATTGTTCCAGTCATGATTTCAGTATAATTTATAATTTAGTAATCTAAGCAGTCATCTTTGAGGTAATGGAAAAAACAAAATTGCAGTAATATTCTCTTTATCCTTTGGGAAAAGAGATGAATTAGAACTTTGGTTTCTGAGATGCTATAATAGAGGGCAAAACTAAAATGGTATTATCTGAGAGAGGTTGCATCCAACATTTTCTTTCATAATTGGTTGGGGAAAGAGGTAAACGTATGACCATATTATGTTGAGGTGAGGGTAAACACAGCAAAAGAGGCTGATCACAATGGAGCTCCAATGTGCCAACACAAATGTGTATTTTGATTATTTTTATTTTTAACCTTAACTTTTGTGAACTTTTAAAAACAGATTTATCAGTGCCCTTAATAATTGAGCAATAGCCTGCGCTCTATCTCTTTGTGCTATATGATAAATGAGAGGATAAATGGAGTTGGATTCAAACATAAAAGATCAGTCTATAGCCTACTTTTTAATAGAAAGCTTTTGATTTGTCTTGAATATTATTGATAATTTAATATCATGATATTGGAATAAAATGAAATGGAGCGAAGGGAAAATGCACATGCTAATCATAATGGAAAAATAAATAACAGGTTGCATGAATTACGGTTGCTGCCGTGATGACATGCAGCGTTCGTTTTGTAATGGAGCACCCTCATAATAGGACGGTGCATTTAAATGGAAGCTTTTTGCTAAAAAATGAGATGACATAATTACAGTTTCAGTAAAAAAGACTGACCTTGATTCCTGGATGTGTTTATCTGAAATATTATGGGCAGTGATTTAGTAAAAGAAAGATAATTTAGGTCTTTAGAGTAATGCATGTCAGAAAAACAATTTATGAAAAAGAAATGTCTAAATTAAATAAATTTAGTCATATATTTATGGTCAATTATCCTATTCTCTCTTGTAAATGAGTAAAATTATTATTGAAAGTTTTAGGTATCAATATACACATAGAATATATTATATAATGTGTATTATGTTATGTATAGCATGTATTTATACACATACAATGTCTGTGTGTGTGTGGATAGCGTGTGTGTGTGTGTGTGTGTGTGTGTGTGCGTGTAAAGAGAGAGAGGCTTTAAAAGAGGGCATCAAAAGTATATTGTAAACCCTCAGAGATTTTTATTGGTGATGCAAGTGCTTGCTGCGGAGGCGGCACATCGCGGGGTGCCTGTCAGGGAGGCTGACTCACCCGCAGGCTAGAAGAGAAGCCAGGCCAGCTGCACCCCCACCCCCACCGAGGCGCCCTGGTGACTAGACTGGTTGCATCGGATAACTGGACCGTTGTGACTGTGTCTTACCTGTTCCTCTTTCTTTGGATCCTCTACCCAGGCTTTAAGGTTTCAGTCTAATGGTGTGAATGCACCAACAGAGAGTGAGACTCGGAAACTCCGGGCCCCCCAGCCTCAGCCCAAATTACCGCAGCATCGCGGGCCGGTTCTGTCTTTCCCCGGCGACCTTGCTGTGGCCCACACTTGCCGTGTCATTTCAGATCTTGAAGGTAATAAAACTTTTTTTTTCAAGTTTCTTGGTGTTTACTGTTGAAGGGAATCTTCCGTCATAATAAGAACTCTAAGGGCTGGTCCAGTTGTCATATTGACCTAGAAAAGGAAAGGCCAATGGGGAACTTACCTGGGCCAGGTGAGCGCCCCCAAACCTTTTGACTATTGACATTGTCACTTACAATGACGCATAACAACAGGCCGACACGTAACGAGAGGCTGTATTTACCCTTGTGAGGAAGTGAACTAAGATACTGAAACTGAGAGTGGAAATTAATGAAATAGAAAATATATACCATAGAATGTATACAATGATAATAATGTAAGTAAAATGCAGTAACATTTCCAGATATTTTATGCAATAAAAATATATTACAACACATCTACTGACAAATAACCTGTTTGGTGAATTTTACATATTTATCAAATCCTGAATGAATGATGTATCACAACAGACATAAGAAGACACAAGAAATCTGAAATATCTTATGAATACCCCAATAATTTAAATTTAAATTTCACTCCCCCTGCAAAGATTTCATAATGAAGTTAAAATGGTGCCATTGGAACTAGTGTCTTTCTCTAAAATGTTAAGGAAGGAATGACAGAAATCTTATATTGTCATTCAAAAAAAGAAAAAAAAAAGAACTTTCAGGAGGCCAATATAACCAAATGTGACAGACAGCACAAAATGAAATTTAACACCCTGAATACCAATGCAAACGCCCACACGAAGTAATAACAAACCAATCTCTTTATATAAAATAAGGATAACGCATCTTCACAAACTTGAGTTTATTCCAGAAAACCATTTTGTTCATTATTAAAAAATAATGTAATTCAACAAATGAGAATAAAAATCATCAAAACAATATTTTATCATGAAAATAAGAGTATCTTATATTCAGCATCCATTTGATAAGGTCAAATATGGAAAAAATACACTAAACAACATAAATGTCAAAAATTTGTAAAAGCTCTGCCTATGGACTGGAATTTTACTGTCAATACTTCTCTTAAATTTGACCTGTAAGTACTAGATAGTGTAATAAGGCAACAAATCACAAGATGTCTACACAAAACCATGCATCATCCGTGTAAGAAACTGAAATCCAAATAAATGACATTCTTAGGTTAAACGATAGAAACTATCATTCCAATAAGTCACGAAGGATTTACTAGAAGGAACTTAATTATAATACTCAACATTATAAAAATGTTATGTTTTCCAAATTCATAGATTGATTGAATAGAATTTTAAAATCCCCAATGTTGTTTTTGCGGAAACTGAGTGCATTTATATATTTATTTATAAATAAAAATGACCAAAGATAATGAAGAAGCAAAGAGAAGAACATCAGTGTGCTTATATCATTGGATCTTGGAGCGTATTAAAAACCATAATGAAACTCTTTGATAATGACACAAATATAAATAGTCAGTAGGGAATCCATAACTGAAGTCCACCCACCTACACACACCTGCTTTATGACAAAGATGGCACCATGGAGAAGTAAAGATTGTCTTTTCAGAGTGGCCTTGGGTCCTTTGAGTCTCAACATGAAGGGAAAAAGAAAACTATCCCTTAGCCTTGCAAAAAGTAACTCCCGGTAGTCCATAGACTATCAAAATAATAAGGCTTCTAGAAGGTGACATGCAAGGATATTTTAATGACCTTGAGGGAAGAAAGTTTTTCTCAAAAGTGAGACAGGAGCAGCTTTAAGTAAAAATGATGCATTGTCGTACACTAAAATGAAGAATTTCTGTTCATTAACGAATATCAGTGTAAGGCTGAGAAAGCAAGACATGGAGGGAGAGAGAAAGAGTAGGTGTAACACATCTACCCAACAAAGGGCTTTATCTTTAACACAGAGGGAACTATTAAATGATAAGGGAAAGATAAGTTCCAAGGGGAAAAAGACAGACTTGAAATGGTGTCTCATAAATGATAGCCAATTGAACATAAGCTATGAAGAGAAGCAAAATGACATTCATCATCCAGGGAAATGCAAATTAAAAGCAATAAGATATTAATGCCTGAACCCTGAGAATGGCTGATATTAATGAAGCTGTGAATACAAGGTGGTGTGGGGCAGTAGCCATCACCTTATGGGGGTGACAATGAAAAGCCCCCTTGGGAAACGGGTTGGGCTTTCCCAGCAATGGTGCTAGGATGGGGCCAGTTCACTACCAACCATGAATCATGGAAGTGCATGTGCTTCTGGACCTCATGTTATGTGCAAGACTGTGTTAGCAAAATTACTTGTAACCCCCCAGACATACAACTAGAGCATGCATCAGTATTATAATACAGCAAATTTTACCACATCCGTAAAATGAAATACAAGATTGGTTCAACTCCAGCTACACACGGCCATGTTGTTTTACGAGATCTGCAGACTCCTGTTGGGGAGACAGCAGATTGATTCTGGGACAGCTGAAGGTGGGTATTTTGTAATTCGCACCTCCGGATGGGAGTAGGCAGCCGGCAGAGCCACTTGTGGCTTGTCCCAGGGGCTCAACAAGATGAGCTGTAGGGAAGGATGGCAAGTGGGTGGGTTAGGTGGGTGCCTGAGACCCAGCGGGTTGACTCATTTGAATCATTTCAGTGGACCCTGCTGCATCGGGCGTCTCTGGTTGACTTGGTACCAGGTCCTGGGCTCAAATGCTGACTCAAATGATGAAAAGTGCAGAGTCTGACAGGGAAAATGGGTGTGTGTGGACATGATAACAAAGAGCAACTAACTGACCTATAACCCAGGCCTCAATACTGGGTCAAGACAACATAATTAATAGGTAGATGGATGAACGGGTAGATGGATGCATGGATGGATGCATGGATGGAGGATGGATGGATGGATGGATGGAGGATGGATGGATGGATGGATGGATGAATGGCTAGGTAGATGACTAGGTAGATGACTAGGTAGATGGCTAGGTGGATGGGTAGATGATAGGCAGATTGGCATGTGGGGTTTAGAGGTGAGGGTGACTGGAACATGAGCACATATGGGAGAGTGAAAATATAACCCCAAAATTAAAATTAAAAATAATAAATAAAACACATGTATGGATTACAGAAACTTAATATTTAGTGGGGAAAAAAGGAAAGCATACTTTACATTTCCATTTATATAAAGATAAAAAAGGTAACACTAAGGTACTAGTTTAGAGGCCAGTTCAGCAGTTTCCTTGGAGGACTGGAGGCTTCTTACAGGTGCTCTTACTCGGAATGGGGAATTGGGAATACTTTTATGGGAATGGGTGGGAGCTGGACTCTAGGGACCTGGTAAATTTATTTTTCTTTATTGTATAGTGGTTTACTTCTTCACCATTTCCCCCCTGAACATTCACACGCTTCTGTATGTCAAATTTATTTGAACAGGTTTTATAACTTTAAGGAGTTATATATGTGTGTGTGTGTTTATACACACTGTTGTATATGATAACCCTATATGTAAGAACGTACAACCACAAGCATATAAACAATCTGAAACACAGTATACTCCCTACAGCCATTCCTTTATAAAACTCAGAGTGTTAAAAAGTCTGAATTTTAACTCAACTAAATATAAGCTTTACCATCAAATAAAGTACAAGGGAATCTCACGTGTTCGTTTTATGAGAAGTGATTTGCTCAGGAAAGCTGCTAATTTATTATCTCCCCAAAGATAGAATTTATTATGAATAATTAGGAACAGAGCGTAACAAAAGGGGCAATCCACAGAGAGTTTGTTTTTCCCATCAGTCTTGTATTAGATGAAAAACATTGAAGTTTCCTGTAAAATAGTAGTGGCAATTATTACCGAAACCACTACTAGAAGAGAAAATTAGCGAGAAACTAGAAATGGAAAGCAAATGTAAAACAATTAACTGGATAGGTCATAATAACTCTCGGAAAAATTCTTTGATGACTCATAACCACTAAATGGCGGTAATAGGCGTCACTTTGCCTAACAGCTACCCTAACAAACTTCATTAATCTCATTTCATCCTGACGGTGGCTCAGCAAGGTTAAGAGAAAGAGCTGGTGTCGAGTTCGGAGCATGTCCAGCACATGCTGGTGACTACTGTTAACAACACAGTATTGATTTTAAATCAATTTTAAAATTGATTTTAAGGTTGTCACCACCAAAAGGTTACTACGGAGGTGAGGGGTAGTGCTCAGAACATATATATATACTCTGAATCATCACATCGTCCACATTAAATAGATTACAATTTTATTTGTCAACGATATCCTAATAAATTTTGGGGGGAAAGATCCTGTAAACAGAACATCGTGGCAGTTACAGATGGCCTGCAAGGTGGTGCTGTAAATGGAGTTTGGCTGATGAGGCCTCTGAGCAGAACTTCTCAAATGACACCAAGATGATCTCCCTCAAGCAGCTTCACTAAATAAAAGAAAAATAAACTCTTAGGTGACAACACCAGCTAGTGGTTATCAGAAGAAAAGGGGGGGAAGTTTGGGTGTATCTGGTTAAAGCGGTCAATTTTATGGTGAGGGATGGAATCAGATTTTTAGGGGTGAAATCAATGCAATATATACAGAGGCTGTTTTTAACGCTACACATCTGAAATTTAGATAATGTTGAATGCAATATCACTTCAATTAAAAACAATGGCATATCCTGTTTGATGCTGGATATTGTGGGTCAGACCATTATTCATTATATCACTGAGAGCGATTCTTTACCATCTCAGAGTGTTCCTATGTAGACTCAAACTCCAGAATTATTAAAAGACAACTAATTATCTGCTGATCTCTCTCTTCACCAAGTTATTGGTCATAACCAGTTTCTAATGTTCAAGAAGCCAGGCATTAATTTAATTTGAGTACCAACTTATAAGAATACAAGTGAAGAGAATTCTTCTGACTTCAATCCTTACCAGCAGTACCACTGTTTGACAGCAGTAAGAATATCAGATGATGTTCTGAATATCATAATGGTGATTTTTAAACTCATTTTCTACTCATAAAATATTCAGAAATTATGCACATTGACTAATCATATTGGTTCTGAAGTTACAGCAAATTATTTACCACTTGGTTTTATTCAGCAAAGAAATACACGTACATTTTGATATTTGTTAGAACTCTTGAAACCCAAATGAATGCTTTTGAATTAATACTTTATTAGCAGGCAGTTTATATCTGTAGGTTCTGGATCTTATTTTTTAGTTTGTCTTATGAAAGTAACAGGCATGTCATAATAAATTCTCCATTCAGTATATAACTAGATAGATGAAAGTCTGTGAATTTGTAATTTGTGAAATGGTTTGGAACAAATATTAATTTTAATCCCTAATGTAGATATTGTAATTTGCAAAGACATCTTAGAATACAATTTAAAAAGTAATTATTTTCTCATTTACAGAAAGATCATAAAATATTTTAATGTATGTATAATTGAATATCTAATTATAGTTTTATATTAGACAGATAAACTTTTGTTGCTTTGTATTTTAGCTATAATTTTTCAACAGTTTAAATATTTCATATTAATTTTATTATAATAAAATATATGGATATGTTAAATTTTTAATGTGTAATGTATATTGAGAGTATGGATAAAACTTTATTATTTAGTTATATTATACTGCATGTAGCTGTCCATTTTTCCCAACATTGCTCGTGGGAAAAACTTGCTTCACTTTTGCTTTTTTATATTTCCTCTGTGGGAAGTTAAGTGAACACAGAAACAACACAGAACTAGCACTCTCATGCGCACACACACACAAACACCTGCAACATTTCTCAACACCACATTCACCATATGTGTTCTGAGTCACATCTACTCACACTTGTAGAGAGAACTCATCAGAGTTTACATAACCATATTTCCATCACCCCCACTAACTCTCAAGCTGAGACTTTTTTCTTTTTTTTTTAAAGATATATTTATCTATGCATACAAGAGCCGGATGTAGGCCAGAGGTGTGTGTGTGGTGGGGGAGAGGATTCACCAGAGACAGAGTGGGGAGCAGAACAGGCGGATCTACTGAGTATACTGCTGAGGGGAGCAGCAGGGAGACGGGAGAGGTCTGCTGCGCCCTGTGGCAAGCTCCCTGGCTGGGGACTGAACTTGTGCTGCAGTGGCTCTGGATAGCTTCACAGTGCTGAGACTTAACCCCTTGTGCCAGCAGGAAGGCCCCTGAAACTTTATTCTACCAGCAAACTTCAGATATTTTTTTAAGTATTTATGCATTTCTTAACCATTTAGCACATATAAAACTATATTAAATTTCTTTCTTTTTAATTGTGCTACTATATTTCCTAGTGTTTCAACCTTAACTACATTTCTCCAATAAGTCCTCTGGTTTTACTGCACAATTTTGCAAATAGCACATCTTTCATCCTATAACAGAGCTGACTGTACTATGTTTTTGTAGATATTCGGTGAGGGGAGGTGAGTGAGGGAAAGATTCCAAACATTTTATCAACTCGGTTCAAACAGGTGATAATATCAGTGAGATGAACTGCAAAATCAGTCTTCATTTACTACAAACATCCAAGAGGAATCATACCTTTGTATATAAATGGTGTGTGATATATATGTACATGCACGACTAAGGCAGCTAAACCTTACTTCATGCTCATGAGACGAGGGACAAATGCTAACATTCCTCTCTTCTACTAAATACAAAAAAACCTTAAAATATTTATGCACTACAGAAAGCATGCACACTAACACAGTGATATTGGGACCACGTTTTAAGTCATGAAAGCTTTACGAGTATAGACCATATAATGATTAAGGTTTTCTTAAATAGGACATAATTTTCAAAGTCTCAACATTTTATAAAACACTATCAATTACTTACAATACATTCCAAATACAGGGTCCTAATGACAAAAATGAAAATATTTATAGCATAATAGCATATATTAGAGATTGGCTAATTGGCCAGTGAATAAATATTTTCTATTTTGAGAGTTAGCTATAGATTCTTAACTACTCAGCTCTGCCGTTAGAGGCAGAAGGCCGCCATGATAGCCTGGAAGCAAATGGGCTGGATGGCGTTTCAATAAAATTTTATTGCTAAAAAAATGGACTTGAGTTAGCTGACACTTAAGTCATACTATAATTATTTATATCATCACAAAACTGACCATTACTAATAGCTGGATAGATCTTTGAAAATATTGGGCACTTAAGTGTACAGTTTCTAATTGAATCCTTACCAAATTCTCAGCAGGTATATATTATCGATAAATTCGAGATGAGGAAACTGTGTCTGCATGAGATTAAATTTAATCATTGCAAAATGAGTTGCTCTGATCAAAACAAAAAACGGATTTTTTAAAACTCACGTAGAGCTTCCAGTTTGCTTAGGAAAATGAAGAGCTATAGCAGTTCTTAGAGGGGTTATGTGTTCCTTTTATTTACTTTCTTAATACAATATTTCTTCTATCCTAGGCTTTCTTCAAACTTTGTGTCCCAAGTTTCATTATTTAGTCAAACACATGAGTAAGCTATTGATTATGCGATACTGCCAGAGTTGCTGAATGAATCACTAACTGGAGCGATTCTTCACTATTTTTTTTTTTCATACCTTTACGGAAAATAATTTCCTAAGAGAATTTTTAAGCAGTTCCAGGAACGTCAGTAACCCTATATCTGTTGGACAAATATTTTATAATATTGTCTCTTAAGGGCTTCCCTGGTGGTGCAAGGGGTTAAGTCTCAGCACTAAGAAGCTATCAGCAGCCACTGCAGCATGAGTTCGATCCCACACAGCGGAGCTCTGCTGTCTCCCCGCAGCTCCCCTCAGTAGAGTATTTCAGTCAGTCTGCCTGTTCTGCTCCCCACTCTGTTTCTGCTGAATCCTCTCACCCTCCACACCTCTGGCCTGCACCCCACTCTCTTGTGTGCATAAATAAATATATCTTAAAAATAAAAGTAGTTTCAGTCTTCTTCTAGTGAGTGAACAATTTTATTGGCTGCAAGCCACTTTCTTATTTATCAAATGTTATATTATTGAAATCCGGATGTTATTATATGTTATAACTAGTAAAGATTTGTTCTGAAATTTCTACCTAAATAATCACAATTAAGTGTAGTGGTGATGATAACAGTAATAACAAGCATCTGAAAGGTAATAGCTGACTCACATTATTATAAGAGCCTTATATATATTAAGTATTATGAAATCATCTAAAAACATTTTTCTAAAAACATTTTTTTAATTTAAAAAGTGTAACCACATAACTATTTCAAGTGGAAAAATGTAAGCAAATTATATGGTTTAGGTTGCTTATATTTTATAGTATTAAATCATTAGTCGTAATATGAAAAGCTACTTTTTTGTAATCCTCAAAATCGAATTCTGAAAGATTATTTGTTTTATCTTTAATGTATATTGTTTCATCAACCACAGCGATATAAATGCTTGTAACATAGAAATTAATAGAAAGCAAATGTTTTGTTGTATAGTTGATTATATGACAAACACAAACTCAATTACAAAATATTTAATTAAAAATATGTATCTTTTGCACGAGACCATTTTAACCAAATCGTATTGCTTAAAAAGTTACTCGACAATAGTCTGAAATATTATGCTATTGAAATGCATAACATCAAGACTATTTCTATTAAGTTTCTAGTGGATTATTATAGATCACTGTGTCTCTTTAAGGCTAATAAATTCAAGAACGCCCCAAAAACAATGGATTTCAAAGAGAGATAATAACTCATAAAAAAGTTTCAAGTAAAATTCCTAAGTGTGCAAACAAGATACGGACAGAAACACTACTTAGACAAATGCAGGGCCCGAGAGGGAGCTGGGAACGAGAAGAGACTCGTAGCAGTTTCCTGCAACAGTTGAAGGCCCCAGAGCCAGCTGAGATGCGTTCCGACGCCCGGCCACTGCGGCCAGCTTCCCGCGCTGCCTCAAGTCTCCTCACGGGTCGGCTGCCTCCATTACTGGTTCTGTGATCTCAGGCTCAGCGGCACTTGCCAATAAGTGGGTCCATGTCAGATCTGGAAATGTTTTCAAGTGAGGCCAGGAAGCCCCAGTCCTATAAAGGCAAAAGTGCGTAATCACAAAGATGCTGGAAAAACTTCTGAGGGAGAAAATAAAGTTTGCTAAAAGCCTGTTGGCGTCAGCTCTTACGAGGTGGCGTCAAAGTGATGGGCACTTAGACACTGGGAGACAAAACCCTGTCAGGCCCACCCGCCGCCCTCTGGGCCTTCGAGAATCTCAGGAACAAAATGGAGGCAGTTGGCATCCTCATTAGACAGAAAATCCCACTGCTCTTTTTAACCATGATTTCATCACAAGCTTTGTTTCTCTCTTTCCTATTTTTCTCCCTTCAAGTTACTATGAACTGAACTGATTTTACCCTAGTTGCAAGTTTATTTGGAAAGCGTGAAAGGAATGCCAGCTTAGTAAATAGACCTCTCAGTGTTATAACCCTGATGGGTGTTTTGAAAGGGATTACCAAACAATTATTTCTTTTCTATTTAAATACAAAGGTTTGACTATTTTCAGATGTCTTTGAACTATTGAGGCTATTTATGCACACAAATTTAGTATTTTCACAGGGATTTAAACTTTGAGGAAAAACAGCTACTTCACAAAATCAGACTAAATTCTCCAAAATGAGAGACTTTAAAAATAACACCCTAAATATGGAAATTGTTCTTTTTGCAGTAACTACGCAAGTCTATTCTTTCAGCTCGATATACAGCCTATAATCATTTGCCTGCAGGGCACGATCAATACCCCTTCATTCAGCAAATGTTGAGTGTCCAAAGTATGTCAGGCGCCATTAACATGCAGCTTGATACCTCAGAGGTCACCAAAATGTAACAAATAGAAATTTCTTTTCCATGATAGGAAAGACAGTTTATGGAGTTCGCTATTGCACTCTTACCTGAAAATATGATAGTTAATTTTTAAATAATTTCGCTATTATAGGAAGAATTGAAGTATTAAATAGAGTTGCTTCTTCACGAAATGAATCTTCATTATTTTCTCTTTTTTTGATTGAGTGTGCAATTTAATTTTGAGCTGAGTGTATCCCTAATGGGGCTATTGCAGCGATCCTAGAAATGCTTCCCAGACAGGAAAAGGACAGTGGGGGAGGAGAGCGTCACCGCGTGAATTTTGTACACTTGATCCACAATGACAAACGATGCCGACAGTGATGTGACTACTTTCTCGCATGTGGGTTGGCTCTGAGGCCTCAGTGGATCTGCCTGACAGGACACGTGGATCACGCAGTGTGGGTGACGTTTCCTAATGGAAGCTTGGCAGGTCACCCCAGCAGCAGAAAGTGCAGCAAAAGTACCTGCCGGCCTGTGGTTTATCATGGTTTGTATATAGCGCAGCGTGAGTAAATACTTTCTCGTAGGTGTTTCCTAGCCCAAATATACAGCACCTTCTCCTGTTTCTTAATCTAATTAATTTGGCATATTTAAGTGTAGTATTGCACTTGTTGCTCACCACGAGACTCTGCTAAGAGTCCCTCAACAGAGAAAACATACGGCCAATGAATCAATGGCTTCATTATGGGATTATACCGTGATTGCAGAAGTCAACAAAAAGGAATTGTTTTTAAAGAAATCAGCCTCCTGAGTCACAATTTTATGATAGATTATACTTCCTCGACACAGCAATTATCAACATTTTATCAATTTTGGAGTTCTTAGGATGTTTTCCTTTGGATGGGATATTCCTTCCACATTCTATATACATCAGCGGCTCTTTGCTGCCAAAAAAAAATAAATAAATAAATGTGAACCATGTCTGAGAATATTGCATGACTATGAAAAAGAAAACTCACTCATGCTAGTCACAGCAAGTTGTAAGTGTGTAATAAATATTTACATGTAGCTATAGAGATGAATGATTACATCTTGAATTGTTGAGTAATAATGGACATGTAAATATAAACTATCAATTAGTGTATGGCCACATAATTTTAGGGGTGGGGGTATGATAGATAGACCAATGCTATATGTGGATATCTATCACTTTAGCTGTTCGTTTGAAAAAGTTGGTTTAAAAACAAATTTTCCAGGGCCTCCCTGGTGGCGCAGCGGTTAAGCGCTGCGCTGTGGAGCTGTCGGCAGCGGGGCAGCGGCGACGCGAGTTCGACGCCCGGCCGGGGAGAATCCCACATGGTGGGGCAGACCTCTCCTGCCTCGCCCGCTGCTCCCCTCAGCAGTGTATTTCTGATCTGCCTGTTCTGCTACCCTCTCTGTCTCTGGTGAACCCTCTCGCCGCCCCATGCCTCTGGCCTGTACCCCAGCTTGTATGTAAAAAAAAAAAATAAAAATAAAAAAAATAAAAAATAAAAAAAAACAAATTTTCCAAACCTTCTTGGTTCTGACGCTCTTAGTAAAGCTGCTCATAAGACAAAAGTATATTCAGCAGCTCTACTGCTAAATAATTAGGTGCAAACAACTCAGTACGGTCCAAGAACAACATGAGAAGCCCTGATGGGGACAGTGACTAAAAAACATCTATTAACCAGCTGTGACCTATTCATTAAAACACGAGTGTAAAGAACATTACATTTCTGGTTTAGCCCCCTGTGTGGAGTGCCCAGTCCTCAGTGCCATGCAACCTGATGCCAAAGCATTGATAAGCCCCTGCCTGATCACAAAGTAGAAAACAGATAGGTAGCTTCTCATGCCGTTCTTCAACAAATTAAATATGATTGTTACCAGAAAGCCTTGAGTGCTTAGAAATGCTGGAAAGCTCTTATAGCAAAATAAAGCGTGCCCAGTCACACTGGCTTCCCACCATGCCACTACAGAAGGAGGTGAGGGCATCTCCAGCGTTGTATCGACCCACAAACGTAACTCCGGCTACATATGTTTAGTGTCTGCATTGAACATCCCAAGACGCAACAGTGCCATAGCTGTTTTGTGCACTTTAGGAGACGTGATGTGATACCAGCTGCCGCTAAATATCATTTAGTCACTAATAGTGTGTGAAGTGCGCCTCGTGTAAGTTGGTGAGGGAGTTCGTTTCCTCTCATTTTGCTGCGAGGTATTTTGACAATACTTGATGTGTCAGGCTTTTAATATGCATCGTTGTTAATTTTATCCTGAGTATGTACAGAAAGGGATTTATGATTAAATACTTCGCAGTAAGTATGTGTGCTGGCCCCTAGTAACACATCGAGAGCTGAGCCAGAAATCCTGCGTGAGCTGTTGATCACTCCATGGGTGAGGACTGAGGGGAAAAGATTTTTCTTGGCTTGCAAAGGGCAAGGAGGCAGCTATTCTCTTCCATCTCTAAGTGTCTCCTTGGGAACACCAAAGGTCTCAGTCATTTTTAGGTGTGTAAATAAAACTTCTGCAGTTCCAGATGGCGGCCCCACAACAGCTCCAGGCAGAGCCTCCGGATCTCCATGTCCCGTCTCCACCCCTTATGCGAGCTCACTCTTCAATTACCCTAATTCCTTAGGACTTAAGTTAAAGCCCTAAGAGACCTAGTGTGGGCTGCTACCATTTGGCTTTCTTGGAGAGATAAAGGAAGTTACATCAGCCTTCCAATCAGGGCAAACAACAGCAAAGGACTACAGATATCAAAATAAGCAGCGTCCCAGAAAGCTAGGAATTTGCAGGAGCACTGAAAAATCAATGGAAGTTTTCTTTCTCCACAGTATGGGATTAAACATTCAATAATCTTTTAATCAAGTGCTGCCAGGAAATCACACCACACATGCACTTCCAAGTGTACTCAAAATACGTAAGTATGACACCTTGTTGTTGCTAAAAACAATAGAATCACAACTTTCAAAATATGGAAGGGCTCACTACATTCTTCTCACTGGACAGCTACATAGCCAAGCGCTTATCTTCCAGGGTGACACTGCTTTCATTATCCGCTCAGGGAACGCAGCAGATCCTCAGACCCCTCAAATACCGACTCTCCACCCCTAAAGACAACTATTCATCTCTGAGGGCCGCGCACTGCATCCTCTGGGCTGCCGTTATTTAAAGCAAGCTCAGCATGCTCGAGCGGCTCCATCCTTCCTCTCGATTTCTGTTGCCGCTTCCTTTGTCGGCCAGAGACACATTCCTCGCGCGCAAACATTCAGTCTTGAATTTTAAACTACAGCTAATGAGAGGCTGGCTGTTTCAGCAGCGTCTCTCTTTAATCTCCGTGCATAACTTTGCCTTTCTACCCACACTCCTATTTTGCTCGGTATCCTCAAAACACAAATGAGGGAGCGGAAGCTTTGATGTCAGCTTCCTCTTGCCAGAAGACCGAGCAGGACTGGCCAAGGCCTCCCTCTGCTCGCTGAGGCGCCGCCGCGGCGTGGGCCGGGTCTCCGGGTGCGGGAGCTCCGCCGGCTCGCGGGGCCTCCGTCGCTCCTAGGCCCAGCCCGGCATTGTGCTAATGGGCTGCGCGCTCTGCTCGCGCCTGCGGAGACGGGCTCCGGGCCGGCTCCGCATGCACGGGGACCTGAGGGAGACCCCAGACGCCGAGCCGCCGCCTCCGGTCAGTCAGCGGCTCGGCCGCGCGTCCCCGGGAAGTTTGGGGGCGCCCTGGATGCGAGGGCGCAGAGTGGGGCGCTGCTTGCTGTTGCCTGGGTCTGGGCCTCGTGCCTCTGGCAGGAGCGCGGCTGCCCGCGGGCGGCCTGTGCCTGCGCCCCTGGCCTCGGGGCCGCGCTGCTGCTGCTGGGCTGAGCCTGCGTCTCCCCCGCGCCTTCCCCACGGCCCTGGAGACTGCTCCACGGTCACGGTTATGGCAACCTCTGCTCTGCGGCCCCAGGCCGGAAGGACGGGGCTTTGCACAGGCTGCGCACAGTAGGTCCACGGGCCGCACACAGTAGGTCCACGGGCTGCACACAGTAGGTCCACAGGCAGCGCACAGTAGGTCCATGGGCCACACACAGTAGGTCGCACGCCAGCGGGTGTCCGTCGCTGGCTTGGGAAGCCAATCCCTGATTCAGGGAAAGCCGGAGTGTATAGATGGACAGGATGGTAGATGATACATAGATGGCTGAAAGAATGAGCACAATTCACTTTGGAATTTTTTTGCATTATTTTTTAATTGGTTTTGAATCGGTTTTATTTTCTGAATTGGTTTGTTATTCTTAAAATGATAGGTGATGATTGTTGGCTGCTAAGAGTGCTATTCTAACACATTTTTAACTTGGTTGAAACACTTCTCTGCCCTGAAATACAATGTAGTGTGTAGTCAAAATCCTATACTTTATGAGGAAGCACAGATCTCAGTCTAATATTAGATGAACCTCAGTTATATTGGAAGGATAATCGATACTTTATATATTCATTTTCTTCATCGACAAAGCAGAAATAAATTTTTCTATTTCATAGATTCCTATTAAGTGAGAAAGCAAATCCAAATCACATGATGTTTCTGGAGCAGAACAGGTTTATTTCTTTTATAAATAGACGTAAATAGTCCTAGTAAATGACATTCAATTCCAGGAAACACAGTACTTTTAAAAATATATAAATATAGGTCTGGTCAATAGCTACCACTTGAAAGGTGTTGAAAAGTATTCTGCAGCTAATGTCCATATCACAAAACAAGACAAAGCAAGACTTGTGGAGTTTGTCAGTCTACATGTGAGATGTAATATATACATAGATATGTATATGTAATTACATAACTCATGTAA
The DNA here is from genome assembly GCA_004024925.1 of Scalopus aquaticus. NCBI lineage: Eukaryota > Metazoa > Chordata > Mammalia > Eulipotyphla > Talpidae > Scalopus > Scalopus aquaticus. The sequence goes on from PVIJ01000570.1 coordinate 160,983, forward strand.
TACATGTAACTTTCACCTGCCTGTTGTCTAGCCAGTTTATTTAGCAAATCAAAATTGCTCAATTTTACGTAGTGGATGGACAGACCCGATCTGGATAGGGGAGACCACCAGTCCTTAACCTCTGGCATGCTGACGTTTGACTGAATGGTTTGGGTTATTTGGGGGAAGAGGTGGACAGTGACTTAGAATTAGAAATAGTGGAAAAGGACTCGAAGGCTGTGCATAGTTTGGGGCGGGCATATTTTCATAGACTTTTCATGGCCCTTCTCTCTGACCCATAAAGGCTGAAGCTTTGCAGTTGGTAGCTGTCCACGGGAAGACGAGAGCAGAGGCACTGTCCTCGAAGAAAGCAGTTTTCTTAAAAACAAAGAAAAACACCAACACGTACTTTCAACCTGACACTAAGGTAAACATTCACTCCAGGTATTACGGTCTTTGTAATGACTGATTTGGAAAGTAACAGTGAGGAAGCAGCTATGCAGGAGGATGATAACTAATATACAAACTGGCTGTGTGCAAACCCGGTGACACAACACACCGTCCATACAGAGGAAATTCTCTCTCTCATCAGACATCCCACACGTGCGGGGGCATTCCTGATGATAAAATCAAGTCTTTCAGCTGGATGATTCCCAAGGACCCCTTGAATCGATAAGGCTGGTATTCTCTCTGGCCCTAAGTATAAGCTATTTTGCCACCAGCCCCAGCCATCCCTGGTGCCAGTGCTCTGTAAGCATTTATTGAAACAATGGGAGTCAAATATACACCTATGTGTGTTTATCAATTAGGCTGAAATGAAGGTGGGAAAAAAATATGTGAAGATCTCATCCAAAAACCACTGAAATAAGGTAGACTTACATTTAGTCAGGATGTTCTACCCTCAGTTGAGAAAGCAGAAAATATGAAATTGAAACGTGGGACATAATAGGTGTCCTCCAATTCGGGGGTGTCAATAACAGTCCGTGTTAGTGGATATTTCCACGTATCCTGTCTGCTTCAAGCACAGAAAACACTCATATCCCCCATCACCCCACAACCCAGGAGCACAGCAAAGCTCTCAGTTCTTCCTTCTCTGTGAACCCCACACACTAGTGGCCCAGCGGGGGCAAGACTGAGGTCAGGGGTGAAGTTGCATGAAGTAATTTCTGCTTGTTTTAACAGGCTTTGTGGGGTTCTCAAATTCGCCAGCCATAGCCTCTCTTCCACCCTGCCACTAAACCAGACACAGCCTTCTGTGCCCAGAGAGACTCTGTTATTAGAGAAGAATATAAGGATACATTTGAAGCCAGAAACTTTTTAACAGGATGGTGGGTGAAGGATTAGTGACAGCTTCTCCTTCTGAGTAAATGTTCACTCCATATCATTTGCTTACACATTTCTCACATGAATGGTTTTGCCAAATGAATAGTTTTTGCATTAATATACTGGGTTTATATTTGCAACCTGCCCTTTAAAAAAAATGCATTAACAGCAGGGCTTAAAATGAGTAGAGCTGGAGCCTGCAATATTCCCTTCCTGTTTTCTCCTAAGTCCTTTTATAAGAGCAAAAATGAAATGTAGTCAGTCATTAATGGTAATTTTGTGAGAAGAAAGTTCAGAGCATCGAGTGATGGAGGAAGAGGGGTGCTGGTAAAACGGGGTAAACCCCAAAGAGTGACTTTTTTTTTTTTAAATCTACAGTTCAGCAGCAGTGGGCATTTTTGTACAGTTGGGAAAACAGAAAATTGAAATGATTTGGGGGGTGATAAGAAAACCCCTGTGGACCAGCTCTGTGGCTAGGAAGGCAGCATTCCTAGGCCGAGTTCAGTTTCACCATGAAACTTGGGGCTTGTTTTTTTGTTTATTTTTATTTAAATTGTTAAGAAACACTGCGAGGGGCCTCCCTGGTGGCGCAGCGGTTGAGCGCTGCGCTGTGGAGCTGTGGGCAGCAGCGATGTGAGTTCAACGCCCAGTGGGGGAGAATCCCACATGGCGCAGCAGACTTCTCCTGCCTCGCCCGCTGCTCCCCTCAGCAGTGTATTTCTGATCTGCCTGTTCTGCTCCCCACTCTGTCTCTGGTGAACCCTCTCACCGCCCCACGCCTCTGGCCTGTACCCCAGCTTGTATGTATAAATAAATAAATCTTAAAAAAAAAACAACAACACTGCTAGAGGGTGAGCTGCTACATTCCGGAGAAAGAAAGAAGATAGTCGGTCAGGAGCCAGCGTGTGATAGAGTAGAACACTCAGGACCTTTTTCTCCGGGGACAGAGTAAGGCAGCCCGGGATGTGCGGCGGAGAGAACCCAGAGACCAGGAGAGGGAGTGCTGGGGAGTCGGGGTGTCCAGGGCGCTCCTGACAAAATGCTGTAGTTTTTGTTAGCAAGGGGCAAGACCTGAAACTCGCAGTGCATCGAGAGCAACGGTCGAGTTGGAGCTGGGGTTCTGCGCCCTGTACAATTTTAATCATGTGATTTTTGCAAAAGGAGATCATGGCTTTTGTTTAAATGCCATTGATTTTGCAGCACAAGTAACGTGCTGCATCACTGGTCTTCATGGTTTCAGAATTGCCCGTGATGATCTGTGTATGTGTGTATGTGCGCAGGTGGGGTAAGCAAGTCGAATGATGAGTGTTTCTACGTGTGTGCATGTGTGTGCATGAGATGGCAAGCATGTACACAAACACGGGTGAGCAAGTTGGAGTGATGAGTGTTTCCACATGTCCCCCAACATCTCAAGTATGGGGTTTTTCCATTCCAAGGATAATGCAGGGAACAAAAAGTAAAATGTACGGAGATGTGTGTCAAAGCCCCACACAGAATATCTTAGATTAAATGACACGTGTCCTTGAAGAAGGACACGACATAATCAGAGATTCTGTTAATACTCCATAAGTCTCTCTATTAACCTAGCAAGTGCCTTCAGTCTGAGCCACGAGAAGTGATGTCGCTCTAGTATTATTTTTGGCAAACATCACCAACATCAGGTCTTCACTCACAAAAAATTGAGGGATGTTAACTGGGATTTAGAACAGGGTGGAGCAAGACTAACTAAATTAGGCCAGAGATTCATCATCATATTGATTGAGAGATTATTGAGGTTTATTTTTGATAACATTGTATTCCCATAACCTATTTTACTCACTGCCTAAGAAATCGTCTTCCTTAGATAATGGAGTGAAAGAAATATGAACTCAAATGTGTATGCATATGCATGTGTGTATGTCTATGTATATTACAAACATACACGTATATGTGTATACACACACATACATGCACATGAGTTATATTTTACATATGCATGTAGACATATTGTTTATATATACATATATACACCTATAGGAGAGGCGAACAGATGTTCTTCTAAGAAAATGAAATAATTCAGTTTTTGCTCAGTCTTCCCCATTATCCTCACCAGGGGCTTTACACAGGCCTAGGTGATCGCCTAAGTCTGTACAGCAGAGAGAAAAATCAAAAGTTTGACTTTCTCTCAATAATTCCTTTAAATTCTTTATCCCATGAATTCATGGGACATCATAAATACATTCCACGTTTATTTTGCTAGCTTTACAATGGAAACACCCAAAGGATGACTTGTTTTTCTAAAATATATTTGAGACCTCCCATCAAGCATGAAGTTAAATAGACTCATTTCCAAAGAAAGGTGCAGGATTTTGAATTTCCGTGGGGACAGCTAGCTTAGCCATTTCACCCGCATGTCCATCATGCATCGCCGATGTGACTTGTCAGGAAGCCACTCACAGGGACAGGTGTTAGGCGCTCAGGGAAGTGCCCTCGAGTCACTGGCATGTGCAGCACAGGCGCACGAAGGAATACGATGAAACGGGGGAGAATGGCCGGGGTTCTGTAGGACAGCCGAGCCCTACCCGTTCCTTCCACGTTGAACAGCATGGATGCCTTTGAGGAGGTGAAATACAAAACACATTCAAGGAGGATGAAATTCAAGGCCACTAATTAAGCTAGAGTAATTACTTGACTGCAGGAAAAAAAGTACATTGGCAAGCTTGTCTGAATCAACATTCAAACTCCTTCAAAAATCGAATTCCCACAGTCATTTCCTAAAATGTCAGATGCATGGAATAGACTACAAGTAAGGGCAAAATTCAAAGTGTTTGGAATCTGAGATTTGGAAAAAAGGAATACATTTTATATTGATTCATAACTTTCAAGATAGAAATACTAGATTTGAGTTTCAGTGAGAATTTTATAAAGTTGCTACCTTTGATTCTAAACTTAAAGCTATGTTCCATGTTTGCCAACAATATTCTACCCATATTGTAAACTCCTTACATCTAGGGTTCCTTTTTACTTCTTCACCATTTAAAATGTCGATAACAAATCTCACGTGGATGTTAACTCTCACAGATAACATCAGCCCCGCCGGAGAAGGCAGCTCGGTATTGCCTTAAAACAGCTCTGGAAAAGGATTTTCTTACCAGTTTAGAAACCAAACCTAATGGAGTTTACAGAAAATAGTTCTAAAACTACAAGAAATACATGGTACAATATTTAAATACAAGACTAGCTATAAGAGGTCTCAACAAATCAATACAATCTTAGACATTACAAAGTTGTTACTATGTTGACCATAGAATGCAAAGGTATTTTCTCAAACTAAATTACAAAAATATTGAAACCCTACACATTTTCCCTTTAACACTGATGATTTTCTAATAATAAATGAGGTCTAATAATTGGTCCATGATCGTATGTTCTTGTTTTAGCCTATCTTACAATCTCTTTGTCAAAGATTTGGTTTCTATTTGCTAATTGCTATATTTCTATTGTTAAACACAATTTCTGAAGCTGTATCCTCTCAATAAATTAAAGATAGAAATTACACAATTGGGCCTCCCTGGTCGAGCAAGGGGTTATCTCAGCCCTATGAAGCTGTCCGCAGTCACTGCAGCACAAGTTCGATACCCAGCCAGGGAGCTTCCACAGGGCACAGCAGACCTCTCCTGTCTCCCCGCTGCTCCCCTCAGCAGTGGATTTCAGTAGATCTGCCTGTTCTGCTCCCTACTCTGTCTCTGGTGAGTCTTCTCACTCCACCCCCACACCTCTGGCCTACACCCCAGCTCTTGTATGCATAAATAAATAAAGAAATCTTAAAAATAAGAAATTACACAGTATATTTTGTAATATACTTTGCTACATGAGGCTAGCATATGTGGCATGCTGCAAAAGCATCTTACAAATAGGAATTACATAGTTCTGATTTTAGTTGTAATTATGAAAACAAAAACATATGTAAAGGTGAAAATGATTTACTTGACTTTATAAAGCAAGATATTAAATCAAATTGAACCAACTCTTCTCTTGCTTTGGAAGCTCATAAAGATCAACCTTTTTTTTTAACTCTGTTAAAAAATTGTTTGAAGATCCTATTATTAGTGAACTATTTCAGAATTTTCCTACCTCATGAAACCACAGAAAGCTAATTGATTTAAGGGGCTGTTGGATAAAATCATTTCCTCCCAGTGAGTTGTGTTCATGCTAGTTGAGACTGAGGTTTAAGGCTTATCAATACCGGCCCTTAATATTTCAGGCAGGCACAGCAGAGTGTCTGTGGTTACACCCCTTTGCGTGTTGTTTTCTTTCCATCTCCAAGGCGCTCCCAGCACAATCTCAGCGTCCATGTTCGCCCACGTCTCTGCGTGATTCACTCCCGCCCCCCACCAGGACTTAACACTGGAGGAACCTCCTAGCCTGGGAAAGTGAACCTTTTTTTGACCTCAATTAAAACTCATTTTCTCCACAATCTCATCCAATTTCCAGGGAAATCATAGTAGAGTATGTTATTTTTACGGGATGTGTGATTTCTGACTTCAAAAGTAAAGCTTAAAAACAAAACAAGCTCAAGCACAGCAAAAAGAGACAATCCCCAGCAAGAAACTTGTCTGGTCCACGTCTGTCTGGTCAGGCGTTTCTAAGAAGAAGGACTGAGGTGCAGGTCCCCACACTCCCATATTCCCCGGCGATGCTGAGAGGCGTGTGGAAAATGATTGACCAGAATTTCGAAGCTCAAGTATAGACCAATTTCTTTTTGCATAGAATGTTCTGTCCAAGTCTAAGGAATCATTTTTCTCTTTCCATCTAACACTTGGGGAAGAGAGGCAGTTTAGGTAACCCCAAGGTATTGTTATTTATGTTTTGGTCAAACTCACTTAAGAATGACATGGTTGGGCCTCCCTGGTGGAGCAATGGGTTAAACACAGGAGCAGGAAGCTATCAGCAGCCACTGCAGCACGAGTTTGATCCCCAGCCAGGGAGCTTCCCACAGGGCGCAGCAGACCTCTCCTGTCTCCCCGCTGCCCCGTCAGCAGTGGGTTTCAGTGGATCCGCCTGTTCTGGTCCCCACTCTGTCTCTGGTGAATTCTTTCACCCCCACACCTCTGGCCTATACCCCAGCTTGTATGCATAAATAAATCAATCTTTAAAAAATACTGGAGAACATGATAATTTAACACTCTGAAAAGTGTTTTCTGGAGAAGTCAGTATGCACATTTTTCAGAGCAGAGATGGAAACACTCTGATTATTTAGCAGTTATGAAATCAGTACACCTATCAATACGCTGCAAATATTTCAGCAAGTAAACCAAATTAAAGTTTCATTACATTTATCAATATCTTTTAATATTCACAATTATTCTACAAACTTACCAAAACTAACAGATGGGGGAAAAGTTGTGAACATCAAGTGATTTTGATATTTCTTTGATATTCCGTATACACAGGCAGCAAATTATTCCACAAATTGATCTTCACTAGAGAAATAAATATTGAGTTTCCATTAATACCTTGGTTTTTTATACTTACCTTTTCATATGAAATTTCCTGATTGTTTTTATTTTATTTTTCAAAACTACTTTTATCACCAAGTATGCAACATAGATTTAAAACTCTTAAAATACGGATGTGAGCATTTGCACACCATTCCCATTTCAATACATTTTGTGTGTTGCAGTTACCACTATCTCCAACCAAAATTAGAAATTAAACAGATTATTACTGGCAGGTGAAATATTCAAGAGGTCTTAAGACTAAGGAAAGCCTGAAAGACATTAATCTCCTCACTGTGTACACAAGATGACTGATGAAGTCTGAGAATGGCAAATGACTTCATGTACAACAAGAAAATAATAAAAATCAATTAAGAAAATTTAATAGCTTTCAACCATCAGATAAACACAGCAATAATATGTAGTAGTTAAACTATATTGCAAATGACTGATATTCTCTAGCGAACATAATTAAGAAAAAAGGTATAAATTATCTCTTGAAATTATGAAAACCTTTTCACATACTTTCCAGTTAAAATCAGAAGTTTACAAGGCTTTGATTCCATATGGGTATAAAGTGTGTTTCATAATCCTGCAATTTTTATTTTGAGTGACTGGAATACAGTATCATAAAGGAAAGCAAATGATTCAGAAAGCAAATCATTGCATAAGAATTTCCTTTGAGGTGAAGTGAGCTTGTTTTAAGGAAGACACAAAATTGGAAGGAATAGTGGGAAAAAATTCTGAGAGAAGATTTAAAGGCTCAGCTAGGAAGAAATCAAAATATTACTGTTTTATTGATAAACCTTTTTGGAAATCGTGTGTATTTGAATAAATGTGCTGCAAATATTGTTACCCAGAAATGAGACCTACTTGTTCACCCTTTAAATAATAAACAATAAATAATCAAGCACTGGAGCTGCGACCCAGCTCCTTCCTGGTTGCTAAGGAAATAGCCCCTTAGGGCAAGAACTCGGGGACCCTTCTAGTCTTTGACAACTGGATTAGCCGGTGGTGGGTGAATCACAAGTGGAATCCAGATCTCCCTCTACTCAAAAAATGAAAAAAAATAAAACATATCTTAATGAATGTATATTGCCCACACACACATGCACATGTAAGTTTATCAAAGCAAAAAGTTGGGAAACCTCTTGCATAAAGAAATGAAAACTTCTTTGTTGTGTTAAAACGTGTTTATCCTAAAGCTGTGCTGAAGCCAATGTTTCCAAAGTTCTTTGATGTTGTTTTCCTTTACATTTTTCTCAAGTAGTATGAGAACAAATTATTTTACATACTATCAATTTGCCTAAAAATAGTAAATGTTTTCTCAGTAGTTGCATGCTTTTCTATTATTTTTAACTAAAAATTTAATGAGTATAATAAAAGCAAAACAGGAATTCTACTGCATGTGGATATTTTGAATGTAGGCATTTGCCCACATGAAAAATAATTTTCTCCAATACCTTTGAAACATTAATTTTGGTTTGATATTGTTTTTCTATGCTCCATGTAACCATGCAATATTCATTATCAGGCCTAATGGGAAGAAAAGCAAAAATCTAAGTTCTCTTTGATTTTGCTGACAGTTGACTTAAATATTTCCTAGACAAATCAAATTGACATTATTTGGGAAATGCTTTTAAAATAGCTGCATGAATCTCACTGCATTGTCATTTATAGCAAATATGAAAATAGTCCGTTGTTTTTAATATCACAAAAGAGACTCAGGCTCGTTGGAAAGGAGCCCAAGGTGACTGAAATATGAGGGGATGGCACAAATTCCCTGGCACCAATTCCTAGACAAAAACAACATGAACATTTATTATATATGCCTTGATATTTTGCAACACAACTACTCACATATGCACAAATATACTCACGCACTGAAGTGGTGTTGTAACCAGCTCAGTGCATATTTCACAGTGAGCGTGGCACTGGGGATACCCCCAATGTGCATTGCTAATGCTCTAGGTCAGGAAATGGACTGTCCAGCCTGTGCTCAGGTTGCTGGGGTCTCAGTCTTCCTTCCAGCCATCCCAGGGCCAGGCCTGGTACCCATCATCTGTTTTCTTTCTTATCCATCCATCTAGCTGTGTATGGCCACACATAGACCTTACAAAATATTAAATCTCTATGCACATTGATTATAATATGAAAGAGTGTGTCTCTTTCGCTACATCTGTCCCAAGACAGCTGAGACCCCTCTGTACCTGCAGACCTACAGCTTTCCTTTCCTTTTTGGAAAGGCTACATCCAGCGGGCTACATCCAGCTTCCCTCTGTCAATACTTCATCTCTTGTCTCTGCCATTGAGAAAATTGGTTCTAATTATTCACCACATATTTACTTATACATTCAGTCCCAGAAAACAACTGAAGCACTTTCTGAACTGCTAATCGACACCACGTGAAAACAAGGCTCTTACCTGGAGTTCTAGATTTGTTTATAGATGTTTTGTTCTTTTTTTGTCTGTGGCCTGCTTGTATATAGTCAAAATGCTGCACTCCAAATTTAGTAGGATTTTGTTGTTGTTTAGTTTTTCCTTAACGGTGCCTATGTTAATCATTTGAAATAAAGAATGGTTCATCTTTTCTGTTCGCATAATTTGCTGATTTTATTTTTAAATATATAAAGCATTTACATGATTTTTGAAGGGAGAACTACAAGGAAAGCTTTATTTAAAGAAGTACTCTTAATTTTTTCTGTCTCCCATTCTTCTCATCCCACTTCCACTTTCTCTGTGTAAACAATCTCATTATTTTCTGTCTTATTTCAGCACTGAGAAAGAGAAATAACAAAATAATCTGGAAACCTAGTATCTCAAAAAGTAAGAAAGCCCATAGAATAACGTAAGAATTCATAATGTCCTATTGGACAAATTAATGATCACATGAAGAAGGAAAACCTCTTTCATACAGTATAATTTTAATGAAGTGAAGAAATGATAGAAGAAAAAAATCACAATTTGGCAATTAAGAAAATAATAACGTTTGAGTCAATAATTTTAATAGATAAAACTAATGGGTGAGTTTTATGAGAGAGAGTACATTTGGAGAGTCACAAAACAGCCTCAATTAGAACTTAATCGATTTCACGAGAGGAAGATCATGCCTAATCTGTAAATTAGGTCATAGTATTACACCAACATTTATTTTCTGATTTGGATGGTTACACTGTAATATCTTCCTGGGAGATCTTTCTAGAACATGCCTGCAACTTTCACACAAATAACTGGAGGAAAAATTGATTAAATAATCTCTCCTGCTCTCTCTCTCTCTCATGTATATATGGAGGGAACATTTTATAAAATGTGATGTGTCAGTATTTGGTGGCGGGGAGGGCGGGGATCTGGATGGAGGATATATACTCTTCTTACAAGTTTGGAAGTTTGTATTTATTTGGAAGGGAACATAAAAAATAAAATTTCTCTTCGGTATTTTATTAGCTGAATGACACTGCTAGACACTGACTGTAGGCATTTAGTAAGTGTAGATCTCTCTGCTTTCGCTTTGTAAGTGCAGCACGAAGAGTTACTGCACGGGCTGGGCTGCTGATCGCGGAGTGTGGCAGAGAAACACAGTGTTGCCTGTTCGCTGCTGCAGAGCCGGAGGAAGGAACTTGCAGTGGGGACATTTTCACGGGAGTCACTCAGCTTCTCCCCAGTTCCGTCTTTAACACTATTCAGTTGCTGTGGCTGTGTTGTGAGATCATGCCGGTGGGTTTGCAATAGGGGCGTGTGTGTGTGTGTGTGTGTGTGTGTGTGTGTGAGAGAGAGAGAGAGTGTGTGTGTGTGTGTCTTGGCTCGGAGATCATTTAAAAGAAAATAACGAGGCTGAGTTGTGGATTTTCTATTGATTTTCAGGGCCGGATTGCGGGGTTTGGCCTGCAGCACAAAGGCCTTAACAGGAACCCGGCGAAAAGGGCCCTGGTGTCCCCTGAACCGTCTTCGGACCCTGCAGGCCCAGCTCTTACGGGGTAACTGAAGGCGGCATCGGGGTTTTCCGCCCTGAAGCCACCAGCCTTACGACGGGCGCCTGCCGCGCTGCGGGTAGCCTGGTGACGCGTGCGCGTGCGTGGGCGCGTGTGTGCGTGCGTGGGCGTGTGGGCACGTGCGTGCGTGGGCGTGTGTGCGCGTACGTGGGCGCGTGGGTGCACGTGGGCGTGCGTGCATGCATGGGCGTGCGTGGGTGCGTGCGTGAGCGTGGGTGCGTGCGTGGGTCTGCGCATGCGTGAATGGGCGTGCGAGCGTGCGCATGTGTGCGTGCGTGGGTGTGCGCATGCGTGAATGGGCGTGCGTGCGTGGGCGTGCGTGCGTGGGCGCGCCTGGGCCCGGGAGATGCCGCGCGAGGGCGGCGGCCCAGTCGCGGGAGAACGAGACAGACGCAGCCGGAGGCGAAGCGGCGGCAGCGCGGAGAGCCGGGGCGGTGAAGACGCGCGGCCTGCAGCCCCCTGCCCGCCCGCGCCCCGGGGACCGCCTGCTGCGCGGAGCCTCGGCCTCCCGTTACTAACGGGGCTCGCGGGGCCCAGGCTCCCGCCTCCAGGCAGGTGAGTGTCCCCGGGCGCTGGCTGAGGCGAGGCGAGGCCTGAGGTGCCGCGCTCCCGATTTTATGCGAGTTTCGGTCTAGGGCAGCAGGCGTGGTGCTGTGAGCGACGGAGCGTTCGCCCCGGGGGTTTTCACTCCGTGTCCGGGCGCGCTTGGAGCGCCCGCCCCTTAACGGGCAGCTGCCTGCTCGCCTGCCTCGTGGCTCCTGAGCTTCGCGTATTTCAGCAGTAACGTTTTAAACTATTTACTGTGCATGCACTTAAATCAACTAATAATTTCATCTTAAAATGAGTTATTTTGGTCTTTCCATTCTCCTCTTTTTATTAATCAGAACAGTAGCGCACACAGCATCTTACATCTTTAAAAATATTCAAATTGTAGATCTCCTAAAATGCATACTGAAATGGAAATTGTGCTCTTCAGATTAATATGTCTGTGCATATAATGAGTTTTAATGAATGTGCAAAGGTCATTTCAATGGATTGTTGATTCGAGTAGTTTTTCTTCCAAGGCATTTGATAAAATCATATTCAGATAGACTGCATTCTCAGAACAATCAGAATATCCTAACGGTGAATGCGATGATACTGAAATACGATTTTCATACTTTGAGAACAAGTGTTCTACCATAAAGTCACGTCTCTGAAATTGTAAGTGATATGAATGACAGGAATTTATATAAATGAACTTGAATTGTGTATGAGTTCAAGGGAATTTTCACTTTGCAGTGGCAAGCCTTGAATAGAATGTAATAGCAGAGAAATCTAATAATTCTCTTCTGATCATAAATAAGTACACTAAATGATTTTAATGGCATTTAATAAATGCCTCTGTGTCTATAAATACTTAGCATAATCCGTGAGCTGGAGTCTTATAAATCAGTGCATTTTCCACTTACATATGACATAATATATGAGAATTGCTACTACGATCTTTTTACAAATTTTAGATTGAATAAGATGAAGTTTTCATCACTAATAATTAAATTTCAGTACAGTATGTACTTACTCACTGACTCAAAATGGGTAATATCTTGCCTGCATATAGAATGTTTTATTCCACGTAGCTTGTGTGTTAAAGGGAGCCAGCATCTCTATCAAGAGCCACGCTGTACGGGATAATGGGATGGAAATCACACGACACTAATACGGTGTTATGAAGCCAGGTCACTTCAATTAGGAAAGAGGGAAAGAAAAGAAAGTTAGTACTCTGGTTTTGCTCTCCTCTAAATTCGAATCACAAGCCAGTAAAACATCCCAAGATGAATATGATAACATAGCACGCCGTACCTTGAGGACGTGTATCTTAGCTTTCCCTAGATTTTGAAACGAATTCAGAGTTAGAGACGCACGGGCAGTGAAAGCCAGGACTTGGGGTGCGGCAGGGCCTGGCCTTTGCCCCCTCAGTTCTTGCTGTGTCCCAGAGTTAGCAGGGTGTGTGGGTCCCTGGCGGGGCTGCCACGCAGTGGACGCTGTCTGTCCTCGTGCCCAGGGCTGGGATTGCCCTCGCCAGCCCAGCGCTCGGAGACGCCTTCCCCACCTGGGATCGAGGGCGGCGCCCTCTCCCAGCTGCAGCCGCAGCCCGCGCCTGTGCAGGCGGCGTCGCTGTCTCTGCAGCGACATGTTTGCTTGCCCCTAACGTGCCTGTGCCCTTTATCCTGCCGCTCTGCTCGGGGAGGGCTCCCCACGACCGCATGTCCTCAGCGTTACTGCATCGCCTTGAAAGCAGTTACAGCGTCACAGGCCTCTGCCTGAGGAGCCCGCTGCTTCCCTCGGGCGCCGGGGACCCCCTGCCCCGGCCCCCGTGTTCTCTCTGATTTTGCTTCAGCCGTTATGTCCACTCTCCTGTGCGCGCGTCAGATGCCGTCTTCCTCCGTACGTGTCACCCTGAGCAAGTCTCCTTCCTGTCTCGAGACTTGACCGTCTCTTCATCTGTTGCCCCTGCAGAACACGCGTCCATTAAGTTTCTGAACTGGAATACTGGAATGCTAAATTCTCCCAAAAATATGCATTTCATGGATATCTAATTTAACTGGCAAAAGAAGTCTTCAACTAAATGCAATAATGCATGAGAAATTGTGTCTTTTTCTAGCACTATTCTTTTATGTAGATTCAGAGGGTCGCCTCCAATGCTCCTCCTTTCAGATGTTCCCTGAAAACTCTGTTTGGAAACTTTCCCTCAGGAGGAAGCCCGGCCCCCCGGCAGAACGGACACCATGCCCTTCTCTCTGAGTTTTGAGTTCGAAGGCCCTGTGGCGATATGCAAAGTAAAATTATTTCTTTTCCCACTTTCACTGACAAAAGCTTATTCTCGTATGGTCACTTGATTATTCTTAAGCCACTTAAGCTCCTTAAATAGGTTTAATGATTTTGTGAACATATCACACTAGGCCAGTTGTCTTAATCTTGGCGCTATTAACATTTTAGACCAGATAATTAATTTGGGGGGTTGTCCTGTGATAGTTGGAAGAGACAGTCACACCAGGGCCCCTGCAGCATATGGGTCCTGCCAACCCCAAATGTCTCCAGACATCATGATATGTCCCTGGGAGCAAAACCTCTCTTGAGAACCATTGTACAAAGAGAGGCGACAGATGCTCGGAAAGGATTGATAGTCAATGGTAATAGTTTGTAGGACACTTGCGATGTGCTGGGCACTCTTGGCACCCATTTACACAAACAGCTACGCTTGCTGCAGTCCGCAGGGAAGCCCCGCGGGGCGGGAATGATGGCAGTCTCCTCAGCGAGGACACTGAGGGGCTCAGGGTCTAGCTTAGTCCCGGTGTCAGGGTTTAAGGGCTGAGCCTGGCTGCACCCCATCTTGTCAGCCGGCCCAGCGCCCTCACCCTGAGCACCACATCTCTGACCCACGGCCACAGGCCAGAGAGGGGCCCCGTAGCGAGTGGGGTTGGAAGGCGTTTTCAAATCTTGAAAGCAACTTAAAATAAGACCAGGAAAAGCATAAAAGGGAGAGACAATGAAACGCTTGGTTTAAAGAATAAGAAGCGAAAGAGACGGAGAATCGTCAAGGAGTTTGCGAAAGAAAATTGGGCCAAATCCACAGGAAACGCCGGAATGAAGCAGTCACGCTGCCAGACTTCCTTAGCTGCCCCTAGTAAAGACCCGCAGTGTGGCCAGCGCCTGTGCGAGGAACGCCAGGTTTACCTGGCCCGCGGGCCCGCTGGGCCGGGCGGGCGTCTGCAGGCGCGCCGACACCCGGGCCAGCCTCGCGGTTTGCTCCGTTTTATTAACAAGTGACAGAAAATATGTTCCCGTGGGAAACTGGAGCTGAGCACTCGCGTCCGGGGTTCTGCTCAGCGCCTGCACCCTTCGTGCTGATCTCGCACATGTGGCGCGCAAGCCGCAGGCAGAGCTGCAGCTCAGCGGGTCGGCAGCAGGAGCCTCCGAGCGGCGGGTCCGCCTCCCCGAGGACACACAGGCCCCGAGAACGGGCGGGCGGGCGCTGGGCGGCGCGGCGAGGGCGCAGCGTGAGGGGCGTCTGGAGAAGGGCTCGGCTGATCGCGCCCTGCCGGGGCGCCGGCACCTGGGCGACGGCACCGAGTGGCGAGAGTATCTTCAGGTGGGTGTAGGAGGACAGTAAAGGTAAATTCTGGATCAGCTGGGCCGGATGAAACGCATCAGGCTGTCTGGCCCACCGCGCAGCTGCCCTCGCTCAGGAGGAGGCGCCGCGAACAAAGGGGCAAAGCTCCAGCGGGGCCAGCGCGGCCCTCCCGGCGAGGACCGTCCCGACCTCGGCGCCCGCCCGCCTGCGCTGCGAAGACTAACCTTGCAGCGTCGTGGATGTTCTCGGGCTTCCTTCAGCGTGTGGGCGTGGGCATCTTTAATAACAAAGAAATCACATCATCAAGAATACTATGGACATTTTTGAAAAAGATCTTTTTCTAAGTATTTAATGTGCGTGTCCTTCTATCAGTGGAGAGGATGTTTGCTGTACTTCCAGGAAATAGTGAGAAGAAATGAATGTAAAAAGGCGAAGCTGGCAACGTGGCTGGGAGTAGTTTGATTTTACTTTTGAGACCATGAACAGACAACAAAATGGATGTGGGGCCCCCTGGGGGCGCAGGGGTTGAGCCTCAGCACGATGAAGCTGTCGCAGCCACTGCAGCATGAGTTCGATCCCCGGCCAGGGAGCTTCCCACAGGGCGCAGCAGACCCCTCCTGTCTCCCCGCTGCTCCCCTCAGCAGTGAGTCTCAGTGGATCCGCCTGTTCTGCTCCCCACTCTGTCTCTGGGGAGTCCTTTCACCCCCCACACCTCTGGCCTGCACCCCAGCTCTTGTAGGTATAAATGGATCTTTTTTAAAAAATGGATGAGACAGCTTACGTAGTTGAGCGGGAAATAAAATCTCAGCGATGGTTAGACAAAGAATTCGATAACCAAAGCGGGGGCTGGAAACCAGGCCGCGCCACAGACGTCCCCTGCAGAGCTGGTCTGGTAGGGAGAGTTAGTTTACTAGTAGGACAGCGACCCCGGCACCGAGCACATGGCACCCCCGGGGGACTCCCCGTAACTCCCCAGACCTAAGGCGCTCTGGTAACGCTGGCGGCTGCCCGCTCGGAGCCCCTTGCGTGTGGAACTCGCGATCATTTCCAGACCCCCGGCAGGGCTCCCCGCCCCCAGAAGCGCCCCCGTGATGCGCCAGTGCTCTCTGACGCGAGGCGAGGCTGTGGCCGCTGCCCCTCCGCAGGTCGCCTCTCCGCGGCTGCGTCACCTCCCCATGCGCAGGGCGGCCTGGCCCACGCTGCGGTGTGCTCATCAGATGTGCCTCAGTGTGACGTAGAAGTTTCATGAATACTGGTGAATCTGTGATTTTCTAAGTCTCATTTTTGATGTGGTTGTGATTATGTTCTTGTTAGAAGGTCCAGAAATTTGTTACAGAATTGGCATAACATTAGGTCCTCTCTGCACCATCTAGAAATAGCAGTTCAGTCTATGAAAGCTAGTACACAATTACTTTAGATATTACAGAACACTCTTGGAATAATATAAATGTCTGTGTAGACATATGGACTTTTTTTTTTTAAGATTTATTTATACAAGCTGGGGTACAGGCCAGAGGCGTGGGGCGGCGAGAGGGTTCACCAGAGACAGAGCGGGGAGCAGAACAGGCAGATCAGAAACACACTGCTGAGGGGAGCAGCGGGGAGGCAGGAGAGGTCTGCTGCGCCATGTGGGACTCTCCCAGGCCGGCCGTCGAACTCCCATCGCCGCTGCCGACAGCTCCACAGTGCAGCACCCAACCGCTGCGCCACCGGGGAGGCCCCATATCCTAGTATTAGAAATGGGGACATTTCTAAGCCCCATTTCCTAGTATCCTGGTTTCCCTGCCTGACAAAAACAGGCGTTGAATCATGAACCACAGATGATCGCCCGCTTACATTGACTTGCCCTTTTATTGCCGGTTTATAGAGAATAGTGCTTAGCAAGAGCTGTCCATTTCACAAGAACACAGCCTCTCCTGACGGCCGGTGTGGGGGGGACATACACACATCTGCCGTGCATGTGTGTAGGCAACTGTATTTTGGCTCTATAGATCTCAATTGAGATAACGTGCGAAGAGAAGTCATGGCGTTCCGTGCATGCAGCGGAGCGGAGCTTTGTCATCTATTTGCATTTGGGCAAATTTGGACGCGCCGTCGGGCACCGCTCGGCTCTGCGCGTTGCGCGCTCCCGGGTCAGCAGACATCTGGCGCCTGGCGCTGGCAGCTGCGGCCCGCGGACCGTGCGGGGTTTGCTGCTCTGACTTCACTTTCCATTGAATCACTGTCAGGTAGTGATTAGCGGCCTCGGAGGAACTTGGCAAACGGTGAGGGATGTTCCATGCTGGAACTCTCTTCTCTCCACACACACTGTGTTTTTAATATCAGCAGTAAAGTCTATTGGCAGGAAATTCTGTCTGTGTCGCCCTTTCCTACTGCTCAATAAATAAAAGACTTTAACTGCCAGTGCAGATTATAGATTTCAAGAGGTTCAAGTATTTGAATTATAAAAAAACCCTAATTATAGAGAGCTAAGAATATATAAAATCGCAGGCGACATTTTAGAAATGATTAATCATGTTATTTCTCTATTTTCATAGAAAAGGAAGAAATATTTCCCCAACTGAAACACCTACAAGAATTAGGCGTTAATAAATATTTCGTGTCCGCTAGTTGGTTGTTAACAATTTTTCCTGAATTCAAACAATTTCCTATTTTAATGAAAGTGTCGGCGCCCGTGGTGCGCGAGCCGGCGGAGTAACTCCGGGTCTTTCCCCTGCCGACCGCTCGGAGGTGTGACGCGCGCGCGGCTGGGGCGGTGGGGTGCGCCCCGAGCTGCAGCGTGCAGCCCGCGGTAAGTTAGTTAACACTGCCTCACCCCGGCGATCCCCGTGTGTGCGTGTGCACGCGTGTGCGTGGGCGCTGTGCGGCGCTCGTGGCGATCCCCATCCCGCGGTGGCGTGAGTGCTGGCCCCGCGCCGTCCACGCCATTCCCCACCACGTTGCTTCATGTAACTGGAGGGGCGAAGCCCCACCGACATCCCCCCATCCCCCAGCACTCCAGTGCCCACCGACTACCATTTTTATAGCCGTTTCCATGAATTTGATGTGTTTAAAGATTTCACGTTTGTAGCGAGACCGCATGACACCGTCCGCTCTGACTAGCTTGGTCATGGTTCGTCTGTGTCCCTTGTGGGGATTTCCTCGCTTTGCACGGCCAGTTTATATCCCGTGTCACGTTTGCGTCACACTTTCCCCCGCCGACGCGTGCTCAGCTTGTTTCCACTTCTGGTCCACTGTGAGCGGTGCTGCTCGTTCTGCGGGGGTACGGTCCCGTGTGCGCAAATGCACAGCCAAGAGCACGCGAGGCCAGCAGCAGTCTCTGCTCAACGCCCTTCGCCGTCCACTAGTGTCTGACCTAGCACTCTGTAGTATGAGTTTGAGTTTTCTTTTGCTTTTTAGACTAAATTCTTAATTGATAAAGCCCATAAGTTCACAAAAACTTCTGCAAAATATGATCGCATTTAAGAATTACATCAATACTTGAATGTCTTTATTAAACCGATAATTACGAGTGGGCCACTACTGCACTCAGCCAGTCATGTCTTCCGCTCTTTGCTGTCCATCCAGGAAAGGGGCTTCTCTCTGAGAGGGGTCCTCAGAAGGTGGCAGTCCATATTGTGGTCCGTGTGGTGGAGAATATTCTTTGTCAAGTAGTTTGCAAAACTATGCCTCAAGTCTAGAATATGAAGTCTTGTTACTATTTTGATACACAGTTGAACTCTTGTCTTATTTGGTCTAGATGCTTTGTGGTCGCCTCTGACATGCCAGAAGCTGATAATCCTCAACGAAACCATGGAATGTCGTTGACAAATGCGCAAACACATCACGACTTTAGGTGATTGTAAAGAAACAGAACTTTCATAATGGTGATTGAATGATTCCATGTATCTTATTTTGTTTGACTACATTCAAGTAAAATAACATCCACACAATGACATAAAGTTCCTTGGCAAAGGAAAATACAGATGAGGAAATGTGAAGCCAAATAGAAGGAAAAGTAAGAAAGTGGCAGATTTGACACTTTTTTCTTTTCTTTATAAAAGTAGATGTCAACATAGCAAGGAAAAAAATTAAAATCTAATAGATTTTAAGAGCTCAGTTGAAAGTTTCAAATTATGAGACACTATTAAATACAGATTTTATCCATATTTATGTTATGGCTGATGGAAGCATGCCCTAAATCTCGATCTGGTTTGAGAGTTTAGGGGATGATAACATCACGCCATCATTATTAGCTAGTCTTAAAAATTGTGTCCAACTTATGAAGATGCTACAATTACTTTTCAGCAAGCTGGTCCATGTTTAACATGATAGTCTCTAAAAATATCCATCATGGTAAAGATTTGGATGGAGCATCCAAAGTATCTTATTTAAAGCTGTAATTCTAGTACCCAACCAGCCAAGTGACTCTTGTTCTTCTTGCCGTGGTAAAATAACTCAAGTGAAGCACACGAAACAATGCAGGTTTGAAATGAAGCGCATACCATTGTCAGAGAGACCACAGAGGACGCTTGCAAAACATCACCAAAGCTCCAAAAACAAACACAGCTTATAACAAATTTCAAAGTGGGGGAAGATTGCTGTGAAATTGGGTGAAAGCGCACAAGAATCTACTATATTGTGGTTTTCACAATATTCTGCTTCAAAGATGAACTGTATTAAAAAAATACTTTTGGGAGTCACTAAAGAAAGATATACTAGACTGATGATACCTTGAGTGAATAACTTTTGAAAGCACTTTTATATTTAATTATATTTTTAAAGCTATAGAATTCCACTGATGGAATAGCCATTTTGCATTAAAAGTTCCAGTAAAAGGCCATGGTTCACAGAGCAGTTAAAAAATTTAATTGATCGGGCCTCCCCACTGGCACAGCGGTTAGGTGCTGCGCTGTGGACCTGCCGGCAGCGGGGACTTGAGTTCGAGGCCCGGCAGGGGAGATTCCCATATGGTGCAGCAGCCCTCTCCTGCCTCGCCCGCTGCTCCCCTCAGCAGTGTGTTTCTGATCTGCCTGTTCTGCTCCCCGCTCTGTCTCTGGTGAGCCCTCTCGCCGCCCCACGCCCCTGGCCTGTACCTCAGCTTGTATGCATAAACAAAATCTTCAAAAAAAATTAATTGACCCTTTAAGCAGGAAGTGATGTGCTGAGTCCTAGGAAGCTCATTTTCAGGAGGGCGGAGCCTGGAGAAACTCAGCCCTGGGGATTCCACTGGCGCGGAGAGGCGGTGGCCGAGTGACAGAGAAGGCCAGGGCCAGAGCGGCCCGGGCCCAGGGCAGCGGCGGGGCCTGCCCTCCGCGGGTCTCAAGGGCTCGGCTTCCCGGGGGCGCGGCCGCTGGGTGTCTCGGGGCGGGGGCCACCTCGCTGTGATGGGCGCGCATCGTTCAGGAGCACGAGGGGAGACCCGGGCCCCCGCGCGGTGCTGCGGCCGGGCTGGGTCCCAAGCGCCCCTTGCGGGGCAGTCGGGGGGGAGGCTGCTCCCACAGAGGAAGCCCCGGGACGTCCAGCCCCGAGGGGCTTCGCAGACAGACGCACGGGCCTCCGTCGGAGCAGCTCAGGCCGGGCGCGTCGTGCTCCCGCGGCGCCCGTGACCGCGGTGTCGCCTTCCCGAGCTGGGCAGTGTCCTCCTGTGCAAGCGGCGGCTGCTGCGACGCCCGCGCCCCCGTCGGGCAGGGCCATCACGAGCCGCTGCATGAAACCCCTGGCCCCCCGGGCCTCCAGCGCCGCCGCGGACCCAGCGGAGTCTGAGGCCACGTGGAGACAGCGACGCCCCAGGGGCAAAGGGAGCCGGGACGCGCCCGGGGCGCGCGGCTGCTTGCAGGACGAGGGCGGTGGCCGGAGGCGGGTGCTGCGCGCAGGGGCTCGCGCGGGAGGCCGAGGCCGGGCCCTGGGCTGAAATCCCGCTGCTCGCCTTTCTGCGGAGCGGGACAGGCGCTCCGAGGGCCTCGGGTGGAAGAGAAGCGGCGTCCCACAGCTTCTGCGAAGGCTGCTAGTGATGGCATCGGCAATAGATTCCGAGCCAAAGAAGAGAGCAAGAGAAGCCGTTAGGAGTAACCCACCCAGAGACGAAGCTTGACCCCCAGCACCAGAGGCGAGGCGTGGCAAGAGTCTCTGTCACGGCGACGTTTGGGCAGAACTTTCTTACTGACTGGGGTTTCAAGCTCAGGGAACAGATTCAGGCATGAATCTGTTTTGTTTTTGTTTTCTTGAGGAATAACCTAGCCAATCGACAGTAGCAGAGACTCTCAAATTGTAGCTCTTCTGCAGTTAATGTTATGAAAGGGTAATTTTCCACATGTTCCCAATTTATGATAAGCTGAATATATTCTTACTATGAAGTTCACTAACTATATTATGGAAAAAACTCTTAAGAGATTAATTATGCATGCATTACATTTTTCTTTTGCATACAGACAATAGGCAGGTGTCCTTCTGAAACAATATCAGTGATTTGTTCATTACCTACAGTTGCTCTTGAAAAAAGATCATCCATTTCACCTGCCTCTTCAAAGCGAAATGGTGTTTTTGCAGTTAATGAAAATGTAACTTTTTTCCAAGTTACTCTGCTTCTAGATAAAATTAATGGCTGGAATATCTCCACTGTTAGGTAATTTTACTGCTGGAAACTATGTTACTATGTCACCTGTTAAAACGCTCTTCTTCCCACCTTAAAGCAAAGGAAACAGAATTTCCTAACAGACGCACGTGTGTGTGCCTGTGTGTGCCTACATACTTATATATAATGCAGCCCACTCAGGTATAAGAAGGAATGATTAATCTCAGAAAACATAAAAATATACTTGCTGAATTAGAAGGAAAAATTCAGCCAGTTGTTTGATGGACAGTAATGTGTATTTATATGTGCACGAATCCTACCTTTTCCAGCTGTGACATTCGGTGCAGTGAGGAGTGCTCCCGCCGCGGGAAGAGGCGAGAACCTGGCGTTCCCCCCGAGCTCTGCAGGGGCGCCCTGGCCGCGAATTGGTCCCGTCTCTGGCTTTGACTTCCTGGGGCTTCTGGGTAAGTGAGCGCTGCTTCTAAAATATTGTCATGTTTGCTTTAATGTCAAGTTCAAACAAGCTGTAGTCAGAACACTTCAAAGGACAAAGATGAGACTTTTCTTTACCTTTCCTGTGCCTGCCGGCTAATAAATGCTGTAATGTGTCTGCGAAAAAATTGCAGAGCTCTGTAACCAGATGTTCAAAATACACTATGTCACACACAATGTTAAATCAAGATTTACAAAAAGAATCAACGACATCCTAAAATCACTTATTATGGTAATAGATCAGAAAAAAAATCTATCCTTAAAATCATTGCATATTTTTCTCGTTTTTACCTTGTTTTTGTTTTTATTTATCAGACTCCCACCCCATTATTATAGTAGAAACACATGCATATAATTTCATCATAAATAGCCGTACTGGAAATACACAGAGGAGTATCAATGATGCAAAATCAGTTTGAAGAGCACTAAGAGGACACTCTGAACAGGTACATAGATTATGACTTACAGAGGACACCAAGGCAGGTGATTTTGTGGTGTGCGTGGAGCAGGGGGATATGTGTGTTCATGAGATGCTCGATAGATGCCTTCCAGAATTATTTGTTCAGAAGTTCAGGGAATCAAAACAAGAACTATGTCTCATGAAAATGAGGTTTACTTAATTACTACGATTCTGTGTACATTGATTAAAATCCTTTCTATGACTGAAATTGGTTTAAATGTTCTTTTTTCTCACAAGCAAATATTTTTGGTATCGGCAGCAAAAATTAAGATAGTCTGCCTGTGATGGCCCAGATGCCCGAGTCAGCACCGTTGTCCTGTTCTGAGGCCCTTGTTGTGCTCATGCTCCTCGATTCCGCTGGCGACACGCGGCGCTGCTGGTCTGCTGGGGGGGGCGACGGCCAGCAGCGACGGCCTTGGGAACGCCGGGCCCCCTGGGCACCGCTGGGCACCCTGGGCACTCTGGGCACCGCTGGGCGCCGCTGGGCGCCGCTGGGCTCCGCTGGGCGCCGCTGGGCGCCGCTGGGCGCAGTCCCTGCTTCAACAGCTGGGGACGTATTAACTTATTTATTTCTACAACCCTATGCGCCGATCGATTGTAATTCAGTTTATTGATGAGGTGGGGACGCCAAGAGAAATTTTGTCACGTGGCTGAAGTCTCTTCTATAACGGAGGAAGAGTCAAGTTTTGAACTCAGGTAGACCATTATTACATGTATGTTTCTATGCGGATTTCATTTGCAAAAATCCTTAAGACGTCTCTGTATTGCTTTGTGCTTCCTGAAGTCTGTTAAAGGTCTCTGATGCATTTTTTTTTAATTTCAGTATATTTTGGTTAATTTTTCATAATTTTCCTTTGTCACCAGAAGACTCTTAAGTGTTCAAGATCAGTTCACTTTCACTGGAATTTTGTCAGGAAGCATGGCCAGAGCCTGGGCACAGCTCCATTCCGTGTTGCTTCCAAGTTTAACTGCTGGGAGCGCCCACTGTTGGGTCTGAGCTCAGCCTCGTGGTGTTAATGGCCGCTGTAATTGCTTTTTAAAGAAACAGCTCTACTTGGAATAATTGCAAAGAGTACCCTGGAGATAGAATTTGCAGACTGGAAGGGCAGTGAGCGTCCATTATGCATAAACTCATTTCCCAAAACCTCAGGCTTTGATCTAATATTAGACCCTGAAGCTAATCTTCCTGTAGGATATTTTTAGTGGAGGTTAAGGATTCTTTTCTAACTTTTTTTATGGGAAGGTAGGTAATGTGCTTTGAGTCACTTAGCTTCCTGCAGTTATTCAATTAAATGACATGTTATGTTTTATCTACATTGACTATCTTCCCCCAAAATGCTTATACTTAAGTTAGCAAATTTTATTCTTCAAAGATCAAAGTCATCTAAATCTACGAGTAATCTCCTAAACTATTGAAAGCAGAAATGGTGTATTTCCTCCAAGATCCCAAGAAAAGACATACCAGTGAGATTCATATAACAGGGGCCTCCCCAGTGGCGCAAGGGGTAAAGTCCAAGACTATGACGCTGTCACAGCCACTGCCGCACGAGCTCGATCCCCGGCCAGGGAGCCGAACCACAGGGCGCAGCAGACCCCTCCTATCTCTCCGCTGCTCCCCTGAGCAGTGTTCTTCAGTAGGTTCACCTGTTCTGCTCCCCACTCTGTCTCTGGGGAATCCTCTCACCACCCCCATGCCTCTGGCTTATACCCCAGCTCTTGTATGCATAAATAAATAAATCTTTTAAAAAAAAAGATTCACGTAACATTTGGGTTGTTTCCATATTTTGGCAATTATAAATAGTGCTGCAATAAACATAGGTGTGCATGTGCCCTTATGGATTGCTGTTTTTGTGTCCTTTGGGTATGTATTTTCCTAGGAGTGGAATTTCTGGGTTGTGTGGAATCTCCATTTATAGTTGTTTGAGGAACTGCCACACAGCTTTCCATAGTGGCTGGACCAGTTTGCATTCCCACCAACAGTGTAGGAGAGTTCCCTTTTTTCTGTGTCCTCGCCAACATTTGTTGTTTTTTGAGTGTGTGCCATCCTTCTTGATGTAAGGTGGTATCCCATTGTGGTTTTTATTTGCATTTCCCTGATTATGAGTGATATTGGACATTTTTTCATATGCCTGTTTTCCATTTGCATTTCTTCTTTGTATTAAGAAACAAAGTCTTCTGCGCATCCAACCCCCCCCCAAATCTGACTGGAAGCCCAAGCTCACCGATGACACATCGATTGTGCCACGACAGAGCTGCTGGGTTTGGGTGTATCTTGCAGCATGTTGTGTCTGGGGACTCTAAGTGCCAGCCACACTCTGGTCTCCAAACACGACGTGACAACACGTGTAAGCTCCCCTAACCCTCACACAGTGCGGCTGGCTCCTGCCCTAGGCCTGGGTCGGCCACTGCTTCTCAGGCGCCCCGGCTGCAAAGTCCCTGCAGAGTCACCTATTTCTTTCAAATACCTGCACCGCCTTCCGTGTATTCCGCCTGGCCGATGCACGCCTGTCCGATGTAAGTGTTTGCTATTAAACACCTTTCAGGAATAAGTCTTTGTTTTTATGATTTCATGTACTGCTAGGCATATTTACATAATAAAATGTTGCAAAGGAAGTTACTGAAATTAAAATTTTGTACACTTTAATATTTACAAACATGACCAAGTTGCTCTCCAAATTGCTCATCAAATTGATAACCAGATAGATGAAAATATTAGTTTTCAGTAGGTTTTTTTTTTCCTTAATGAGTGTGCAAGCACATTCTCACTTTCTGAAAGTTCATACCCTTTGCCTATTATTTTTCCTATTTGTTCCCTGGTATTTCCCTTTTAGATTCTGTTAAGACAATGAGCCTTGTTAGTGATAATAGAATGTTTTAAAATGTTTCATTTGCTCCTGATCAAAATGTATAGGGATTAAAACAAACGTGAAAGTGGAATAAACCCCAGATGTCTGGCATCTGAGCACACAAGTTTGAAGGGACTTGAGGGGCCGTCCTTTGGGAAAGCCGGGAAGCCTGGTTTTAAAAACTGTAGAAGGGAGAGTTGCTTTTATACAGGCAGAACATTGCCGGGTGTGTGGCTCTGGGAAGAGGAAGCATGAGTGTTGATGTCGGGGCGAAAAGGATTCTCTGTTCCTTTTGACTCTTCTCCCAACACCCATGCTCCGAATTTGGAGGTGATAGTCGGCTGGCGGGAGGCATTTTGCTCCCTCGCGATAAAAGACGAATATCCCGAATACTTCAATTCAGCTTCATAGAAAATGCAGCACCTGCCTCCTGCCCAAACATAAAGTGGCGCCTTATGGCTTAGATGCGGGATTAGCCGGCAACTAAGGAGAGACAGGTTGATCTGTTCCTGCAATTGCAGCAGTAAAGGCATCCAGGGGGACCCCACCTTTGCCAGCAGAGGCAGCTGCAGTGTCTGGGGCTGGCCTGGACCACCTCCTGACGATTTATATTAAGATCCTGAGCACATTTCACTCTTTGTTCCGACCAAATTGTTTTCATTTCTGACTTTTGTCTGCGCCAACTCTGCCAGACCTAAATAGACTCTAACGCACTAGCACCTGCCCTGTGAGTCCATTTCTACTTCAGCTGGACCAAATGCCTTCCCCTCCCTTGAAGCTAAGACCCCTAAGGATTTCGGCACTTAAGGAAAAGAGCCCTGACTGAAAGTTAGCATATGGGATATGTCATATGTCTGTTTGCAGCTGGTGTCACTTATTTTTAATTTGTCGATGGGCCTGTTGTTACAGTGCACAATTTTGAGTGCTTTCCGCTCCTCACTTTGTTTTTTTCTAGTCTGTGGGTAGAGAGCCCTCCCTAAATGCCTTGAGTCACTGACTTGAGAATGGATTTGGGTTTGGATTTGAGATGCCAATCTAAGAAATTCTCTCAGAACTTTCATTTCTCAAAGCTCGGCTGCTTGCTGGCAGCCTGCACGGGGAGGAGCTCTGGGACCGTCCCTGCCGAGACCCGATGCCCTTCGGGAAACGCCCGCCCAGCTCTGGGGCCGTTTCCTGTTGGATTTCTGGGTTCGCCTGGGAGAGACAATTGCTTTATCTGCTTCTCCTTCTTCAGCTGTTAGGTGGCGGCTGGCCCCTCCCCCCAGACCCGCCACACCACACCAGCCGAGAGCCCCGCCCCTGGAGAGGTTGTGCTGGCCAGCCTCTGCTGGGTGAGCACCCTCCTTCCCAAACTTTACTTTGGAAAATAGAGGCTCTCCTGATTGACATCTGGACAACTTAACATCTGCTGGATCTTCAGAAACTCGTTTCTTTCTTTTTTTTTTTTTTTAAGATTTTATTTTTTATTTTTATACATACAAGCTGGGGTACAGGCCAGAGGCGTGGGGCGGCGAGAGGGTTCACCAGAGACAGAGCGGGGAGCAGAACAGGCAGATCAGAAATGCACTGCTGAGGGGAGCAGCGGGCGAGGCAGAGGGGTCTGCCGCACCATGTGGGATTCTCCCTGGCCGGGCATCGAACTCGCGTCGCCGCTGCCGACAGCTCCACAGCGCAGCGCTTAACCGCTGCGCCACCGGGGAGGCCCCCAGAAACTCGTTTCTTTGCTCAGCGCCGAATCTTGCCTGGAATATCGTGAAATCAATGGTGGCTAATGATTCAGGAAAGGCTGCCTTCTTCTTCTTTTTTTTGTTCTCTGTGTTTCTGAATCAATGCACCAGGTAGTGTGTCAATGATTTAAACAGTCATTTCAAACAGAAGTAAAAATCGCATCTCATTTTTTAAATATATAATTTCTATATCTTTGTGGTAGAAAGTAGCAATGTTTAGAAAAGGAGAAACTATTTTTCCTATTTATAAATAGAAGTAGATTTTTTTCTGTAAAAGGGATTATATAAAATTACTTTTATAGAAATTACCAAACTAGAAATACAGAAAATTTCAAACATTCTGTATTAAAACAAGAGTCATCATTTGAGGTGAGAAATTCTTGTCTGTAAACATGTGTCTAGGGCTGTGGTTTTATCTCTGGATGTATAGAGGTATGTATATATGTTTTAGCTCTGTCTATACGTGTCATAAGGGTTGTGGTTTTATCTCTCCAAGTCACTGCTTCTGCCCCAGCATCACACATAAAAGAACCAAAAGCATCTGTTTTGTTTTTTTCTGAGTATAAGTCAGAATGCTTTAGCATCTTCTGAAAATAACCATTTAGTCGCCGCCATGGAGTCTCTAATTCGCTGTGTAATAATGTCATAATTTTGTCTGATGCTCACAGGTGTTTCTGGGAGTTTCTGGCTAACGACCAGGTGGCACCCAAAGGGGTGAGCAAGTCCCCTCTCCACCCCGGGCCGTGGAGGGTGTGTGGGTGTCTCCTCGGCGTCCTGGCAACCACGAGACTTTGCCTGCGGGAAGGGTTTGTGTGACTGATTTATGCTCACCCACCTTTAATATTCTACCCCAAGTTATTTTTTGTCACTTTCAATTGACTTTTTACATTCCTTTTCAATTTTCCCTCATGAACATGAATTATTTTGGTCGTAGAGAGATGTCAGCTTCCAGTACCTGTGTGGCTTTTTTTTATTATTAATTCATTAACTTTATTCTTTTTCAGCAAGGTACTGGCTGACTATATGATTTAGGGGTCTAGGATGGGGCCTTGCTGCTAACGTGGCCACGCCCACCACCAGCCCCCCCATCCTCGCTGTGCAAAAGTTCTGTCTTTATGAATCACTCAGACACTGCAAAGCAGAACACTCAACAGCATGGAGCATTTGTTCTCCTGTCTCCTTAAATCATTTCCTGTTATCTCTTGGCAGTTTTTACAAGACCGAGATCTTAATCCTGAAACCCTCAGGAACTTTGCAGCATGTAATTATAGGGTCCCTTACAAGCCCAGAGCAGACCCCTCCGCTGTCTCTGCGCTTGGGTCTGGCAGGTGGCCCCATGCGTTCATGCCTGAAACTACATATAATAACAATTCCTGTTGTGGAAGTGCCAGCGAGATTGTGAAAGGCACAAGCATATTTGCAAAGAAGGCAGAAAACAGTGGGAAAAAAAGCCAGTATGTATCTGAACTATTTTTCGTAGACAATGATTTTATAGCAAGAGGAACAATCTGGGAGTTCTAAAAAGAAATTTGTTCTCTTATCCTATAATGAATGGTGCAAAGAGCTAAATTTCAAATGTCCAAATCTGACGACATGCTGGACGTTCTGTTTCCGGAGGCTGTAACGCAGGGTCAGTCTCCCGCGGTGAGTGCGCGCCATGGTGAATGGACACCTCGTGACTGACCGTGAACGATTCCGATTTGCTCAGCGGGGTCCCGCGTGGATCCTGTCCCTCTCCTACTTGACATCATTTCTCTCCTTTGAAATTTAATCCATCAATTTCTAAAGTACATCTACATTTCGTGTTTGAGCCTATTCTTTTCCACTTTTTTAAAAGTCAGGGTGGCGTTTCACTGTAGCGGTGTGTAAGTTTCAGGCGCGCCTTGTGAGCAACCTCTGCATGCGCTGCACTGAGGTCGTTGGGGAACCCCAGTTCTAGCCCCGCCTGCCGTGACATCATGCCCTTCCCCAACTTCCCCAGCACCCCCCCACTTCGCTTCTAATTAATCTGGTAGTGCAAAGGTTTATTTTCATTTTATTTGGTTTATAGGTCGGTTTGCTTTCTTTCTACACCAGTTATGAGTTAAATCGCAGGTTTGTGATCTCTCTACTGTTTAGAAATGTATTGTAGGAAGGATTTCTTTGTTATATCCCCAAAAAATGCTGGTTAGAGGAGATAACCTACAACAGATTGTAGATATATGTATGCATATAAAATGATATTCAGCCAGTAAAATGAGCTTTGTCTTAGCAAATTATATAATGCTTAGCTGTAAAATATGTGGTGTCTCTGTCTAGGTGGAGGGAGTTATTACAAACCTCAAGTTGAATACTTTCCAACCAATTGGTTCAGGTCAACCTTCATAGTGTAGAATTCTATCTTCGCAAATTACCTAGTCATGGATTGTGGACATAGTTACTAGGGTTGGCTTAGACATAATAGTGATAAAGTTATAATAACTTCATAAACATGTAAGTACTAGGCGAGATGCTTGCAAAATCACAAGACATGACCCCTTGATTGCGTTCACTGTGGGTCAGTTGAGATGTTAAAATGACTGTAAGATTGTAATTTGAAGGAGTTCATTGATAGACCTAAGACATCCTACTGCTTTAAACAAGAGATAGCAAAATACACCGCTCACAGCACCATTCTCTAGACCAAGAACACACTTAGCTTTGAACTCTGCCCCGATTAAGGAAATTATTCTCTACCAACATAATCTTCAGATAAAAAACAAAAACCCTGTTCAGACGTGTCCTTTCTTGCTCTGTGATGTTCTTCCAGCTGTAATGTCCCTCTGCATGTGGAATGCTTATTTCCTTAATGGCATCTCATCCAGAAACATGAAAAAAATTCCAAGCCAATTGTGTTCCTACCTCTGTACTTCAAAGGCTTAAAAAACAATCATCTTGTTTGCTTAAGTCTTTGCTTGAAATTGCAAATGTTGAAAACCAAATTATTTTGACGAACAGTTCAACATGTTGTCTTGGGAATGAACATTTTGCTAACTGAGCAAGGATCAGTGTGAGAGAGAAAAATATAACCTTACTAGCACGTAACCAAATGATCAAAAGTATGGATTTGAGCAGTAACAAAGAGCTATCGCTTCAGGTGTGTCTTAGGCGTTAAACTTGACTGAAGGAATAACTCCCCTTTGGTTTCCTGCTTGGTTGCCTGAGACACTAATTCTCGGCTTGGAAGATTATCTCACACTCCAGTGGCTTTGGTGCCTTAGTATAATCATCTGCTGTGAACTTTTTCTGCACTTCACAGATACGCTGTAGGGAACGGAGCAGTCATAAAGTATGAAAAGCTATAAAAGAAAGGCTACAGCCGGCTTCATCGTAATAGCTACTGTAGAGATCTCAAACAAACTCCCACAAATTTTATTTTAAGCAGAAGTCAAAAAGAAGGCAGATTTGAAATCTAGGAATTCCCCACCTCTACCCCAACTGTGTTCTCTCAAAATATGTTTACTGTTTGTTGTATGGGCAGATATGGTGGGTAAAATGTTAAGAAGCACTTGACTCCTTAATGTTGACAAATACAATTTAATTACAACATGATAAAGGGACTTGACATTTATATTAGAAAACAACATGCAAATAGAATTCCTTGCAAATATTCTAGATAATGTGGGTAAAGATATTCAGACAAACATGGCACTGTTATTCTCAAGTAATTTTATAGTTGATCAGATAATACTTAAATTTGTAATGGACTTGGAACAAATCATATTCTTAAAGCATGTACATGTTACATGTAGGTTTTTAAACTTAATACCTGTGGGTTATGAAAATAAATGTGTTAATTTCACTCTTTCTTGAGCATTTCGATGGTGTTAAGCTATACAGCAACTATTTGTATCAATAAGCATGTAGGCAAATGATTCATACTACAAAATTATACAATTATAGACAATTCAGAAGAATCAACTGTAGAATTACTAAGAGTGATTAAACAGTGTAGTGATGTGTTATAACAAAGTAATTTTTTGTTAACATGGCACATTATAAAAACAGTGGGAGTAATGATAAGAAAAATGGATCCTTTATTTTATCAATGATACACATTAATATCTAAGGAGAGTACTTATTTGAAGGCCACACACCTCAAAACTTTGCTACTGGAAATATAAAATATCTGGTGAGTAGAGACCTACCCACCCTGCAATCCCCTTTTTCCTCTCGACTGCCCTGGTGTGGACCCCGGGGCAGCTGAAGGCTGGGCTGCAGTCACAGCGTTTTCGTGTTTCTGTGATTTGATCTTCCTGTGCCCTGGTGACCAGGCAGAGAGTTTGGTGCAGTCAGTCTGGAACCTTCCGTCTGCAAACTTGGGCGAACGAGAGACCTTGTCACCACCCTGGAGGAGCCGTTACAATCCTGACTTGGGGGGGCACGGATTTCTCATGGTGACCCCGAGACTCAGAGAGGCTGTTAGTATGTATGTAATCCAGGCAGATGTTTTATCACAGTTTTTATTTCAGTCCAGGATACCCTGACTCTAAAGAATCTTTGTGAAAACTCACAACATCAGGGTTCCCTTTGTGTCATGGGTTCTATTGGTTTGTAAAACACAGAGTTGGGTACAGTGACCACACACAATGCGTAGACAGTCATAAAGTACAGTGTGTAAACCACAGCAGCTGCCTTCCCGCACCCCCGGCATCCCAGCTCAGTTTACCGCTTTCCAATTTTGCCTTTTCGAAATACCATGTAATGGAATCGCTTAGTACACGTGCAGCCGTTTTCAGCCTGTCGTCTTTAAGTTATTATGATGCTATTATAATTCATCCGTTTACTTGCATGACTTGGTAACTCACTGCTTTTTACTGCTCAGAGTATCCCGTTGAATGGATATACCACAGTCTGTTTGTCCGTCTGCCTGTTGAGCGACAGCGGGGCTCCATCCGCTGACAGTCATGAGTAAATCTTCTATGATCTTTTACGGGCAGATTTTTGTTTGTAAATCAGTTGGGCATCCCCAGGGTCATACTGGTTGTATCATATGGTGACTGTGTTTGGCAATGAGACACCATCCCCACCAGTCACAATGCAAGTACTTTTCAGTACACATCCTCACTGGTAAATGACACTGTCAGATTTGGGCTTTTTCTTTGAATCGTAGGCATTCCAGAGATGCACGGTGGTATCTCTTTGTTGCTGCAATTTGCATTTCTCTAATGGAAAGTGATGAACATCTTTTCGCATGTTTATCTGCCATCTGTTTATTTTCTTTGGTGAGGTTTCTGTTCCTATCATTGCCAATTTTTTTTAATTGGACAATTTTCTTATGTTTGCATGGGAAATGTTTGTGTATTTTTGGATACAAATTCTCTATCAGCTGTATTATTTTAAAATATTTTCTACTGTTGCTAACATTTATTTCATTCTCTTAACAGTACCTATGCCATAGCAAAGTTTCCATTTTAATGAACTTTGTCTTATGCATATTTTATTTGTGGATTTTCTTGGAGAGTTAAAGCTAAAACTCATGTTTGTATAGGTGGCCTATTTTACTTTCAATAGTTTGACAATTTTACATTTTTCCTGAGTGAAAAGTGGTTCAAATTAATTTTTAAATTTGCAAATTTAAAAAAATGGTGATAAGCCAAATGTAGTTCTCCCTCTAAGTTTTTTATTAGTGATTCTCCAAAACCTTATATATTTATTTTTTCATAAAATGCCACAAACACATCATTCGCAGGTCCCCGCACGATACCAGGTTTCTGTCCTCAGAGGACATCCCCACACCCTCCTGACTTCAACGTCACCATCCCCATCACTATCTCAGGTTCTTGTTTGGTTTTTGAAATCCAAGCACAGATTTGCTGGAGCGAAATACAGTTGCCACCTAATAGTCCAAGATGATTTACTGTTGGAAGTTCCAGGGCCTTTGACCTATAACAAGCCATAGGCGCTAAACAGTAGACTATTACCGAACTGTATCCAGTCATCAGGGAAGGTTATTCCTAGCATACAATTTGGCACAGGACACAGATGTAGGGAATGGAGGAGATATCTGACTCCAAAATCTAACTTCTAAAGGTATCATAAACCATGTTCATCCTCTGAGGAGATAAATGCTTTGAAATAATAGAAAGATGCTTAAAAATTAAATCAATATGGAACAATCTCGTAGACCGCACATATATGCAGACTTGTATTACTCATTTTGATGCGATAACATTCTCACCTTGCCTTCAAATATGAATTTTAAAATGCCTACAATAAATGTATAAACACATGAAATTTGAGAATTTCTATGTCTCCTTGAAGACCATAAGAACATGCACTAGAAATGCAAATTTATATATCAGTGATCTTAATTCTAATGTCAAAAATCAAACTGTAAAAAGCATACATATTAAAATTCTCCAAAGAAATCTAACTCTTCCTCTTCAGTCATAAGTGAACTTAAATGATTATTAATTTTACATTTATCGTAACTCTAATTAATTACTTAATCCTTTTTGCTTAATTACTTGGGTTTTATAAATATTAGTTAAAAATTATGACTTTGTAATTAAACCCAAAGCAAAGTTAATGGTAATACACAAATATACCTGTCCTGAAAATTTCAAATGTAACAACTTGCTTAAAAAGTTGTCAAAAGATATAAATTCTAGTTAACTTTAAAGTTATTTTGATAATGAAACAATAACATCTATTAATAAAACGACCAGCTACATTTCTTTTGAAAATTGGGAATATTTGCTTGAGCAAGTATTCTAAGAAATCTAATTTATCTAATACTCTTTGTATCAAATGTGAGAAGTATATTTGCATTAAAATCACTATGACAATTACATTTCTTACCAATATGCAATTTCCGTACATTATCCCATTGCTTTCTCAAAACTCAATCTTTAAGCTATTAAATTTTAATCTTGCTTAAAAAATGGTATCTATAAAATATTTACAAAGTAAGGAAGTTGACAATTAGGGAAATTTCATGAATTTACAGTTTACTCTAGCAACTAGGTCTTTCTGTCTAATTCAGGGGTCTTGATCTTTAAAATCAATATCAGTTTATCAACCACCATTCATCTCCTCTTTGAATTAGGGACTGATAGATACGCAGCAGATACAGTGTTGCGGGGCTGGCAGGAAAAGAATAGGGAATGCATGAAATGCTAAACAAAAGTGCGCCCATTAAAAACTCAAGAATAATCACAAAATGGATGTCGCCCAAGGAAAATGCCTTAGCATTTGAAAGGTGCGAAATCACAGTGAGCGGGGAGATGACTACAAGTGTGAGTGGAGGCTTTTGTGCATTGTCTCAAGTGTTAGAGGGAAGAGGGCCTGAGCAAAGTGCGTCCGTGTGGAGTTCAAAAATGGGATTCTACTTTTTTTTAGTAATTTCAAAACAGATACTGATTGTGACTGCATTTGAGTGGGAGTAAAAATGGAAACTGACATACCGAGACTCACCCTACGCTCACCAAGATCAAACGCCATGAGTAAGGTGTGGTCACCTCCAGGCCGCTGTGACACTACCCTCGAACATGAAATCTAATATTAAACAACTTAAAAATAACAAGATGGGGC
The DNA here is from genome assembly GCA_004024925.1 of Scalopus aquaticus. Classification (NCBI taxonomy): domain Eukaryota; kingdom Metazoa; phylum Chordata; class Mammalia; order Eulipotyphla; family Talpidae; genus Scalopus; species Scalopus aquaticus. Next base: position 195,497 of record PVIJ01000570.1, read on the forward strand.
CTCCCCGGTGGCACAAGGGGTTAAGTCTCAGCACTATGAAGCTGTCCGCAGCCACTGCAGCACGAGTTCGACCCCCAGCCAGGGAGCTTCCCACAGGGCCCAGCAGACCTCTCCTGTCTCCCCGCTGCTCCCCACAGCAGTGGATTTCAGTCTGCCTGTTCTGCTCCCCACTCTGTCTCTGGTGAACCCTCCTCTGGCCTACACCCCGGCTCTTGTATGCATAAATAAATAAATCTTTAAAAAAACAATAAAATAACAAGATGCATGAGGCCCACAGAGGAGAGAATTCGGTTCACAGAGTATCATCTGGGCAGAAAAGGGCCTACCTGGTGCTATGACTAAGAAATTAAAAAGGTTACGGAGAGGACATTGTGATTCAAGAAGAGGAAGCCACAGAGCAATGTTTCCTCTGAAATAACATCAGTTTATCTAGGTCCCTTTAAAATACAAACTTGAAAAACATAATAAAATGGAACCAATGAGTTTTAAGCTGAAATGCATCTGAATGAATTAAAATTCACTAATTTTGATGGCGAATGCATTTCCAAAAATCTAAAAAGTTTCAAAATAGCCCACAGCAATATCTGCACTTGAAAATGATAATGAAAGACCTGGAATTTGTAATTTATCACAAGCACCCCAAGAGCCCACACTTCATTTTATGTCTGATTACAATAATATCTGCATGCTTAATTCTGCATTGGCAGTAACAGATTGGTTTTAGAAAGCAAGAAATTAACAGCAAACAAAGAAAATACATTCAAATCCCTTGCCACTAAAATCAATAAACTGACCAATTTGAAAGCTGAGCTGTTATATTATGCAGTAATGAAGTTTATTTAGATTTTTGGCAACCACATTATAGCTCAGGGATTTATCAACCAGTCTAAGACAAGGATATTTACATATTTCTTTAACCAATTATTTTTCAGATAGATATATTCAATTTTATTCACTGGACATTCTGTTTTTTAAACCACAAATCTGTTCACTCAGTATTACTGAATAAGTAAGTCTTTTATTTCCGTCTTTGATACTAGAAAGAAAACGAACATAGCGTTTTTCCTAGTATGCATTTTCTTAAGAAAGATTAACATCACTAGATTTCTGGATTTAGTTCTCTTACATCAACTCAACTAAATTTCAATTTCCAGGATCACAAATAAACATTGCCAGGAGCTAAAAAATCAGAGATAAAAATGATTTTACAGTTAAAAACAAAACCAAAAGCCCCAATCCTTATATTTCAAGACTGTCATATATATTCGGTATCTTACCATTATTCTTTCATTGCTGATAATTATACCTTTATGAGGATACAAAATCTAAAACTATGTTTAAATAATAATATCAAAAGACAAATAGAGTCACTCGAGGAAAGTGATTAACTCCGACAGCAGGAGGCCGAGCCGCAGCTGCACCGGCGCCTGGCGGGGCCTGAGCGCGTCCTCCCCAGCCTCTCTCTCCGCCGCGGGAAGCGGGAGCCCCTCGCCCCCGGCCCCCATGCCCCCGGGACGGCCCGGGAGGCCCCTCGCAGCTGATGGGCTGCGGTCACAGCACTTTCGTGGCTTCCGTGCTTCGGTCTCCCGGTCCCCTGTGGGCATGCGGGGCGCACTGATTTCCGGTGGTGACCCCAGACTCGGGCTCGCGGCCCCGCGTCCACGCTGCCCGCCTGTTCGGGCGTCTCTGCCGGCCGAGGCCGGACGTGGGCCCGGAGCGCACAGGCGACTCGCGCTGATGGGCTCTGCGTTTTTAAGACCCTCTCTCCTTTCTGGCTCTGTCTTTTGCCGTCGAACCTTTCACTGATTAAAAATCTCTGGACAGTCTCGGGTCTGACCACTTTGCTCTTACGGGGGGGAGGGGGGTGACCCCCGAGGCGGGCGCGGCCCCTCTGCGCTCTCGGTCTGGGGTCCCTTAGACCCCGTTTGTGTAGTTTCATATACTAAATCTCTCGTACAGGCCCAGAATACAGATTCTACATACTTATTTTTACACTGATTTTGTGTTTAAAACTGGCTAAGAGGAGGAAGAAGAATTTAATTAGAGTGTCTTTTACAACTGCCTACGTAAATATATCCTGTCTTATGTAACTATTTCAGATAAATGTCTTACGACTCTAATTAAAATTTTAAAATAACCTTATGTAAAAACACACCATTTCAGCTCCTAAATATACGAGGTAATACTTTAAATATTAACTTGTTAGGTGCGTCTACTCTGTGGTTAATGTAGGAGTCTAGATCTATACATCATTTTAATAACTCAGAAAATCACTTGTTTCGAGAGTAAATATGGATGCAGCTCATTAATTTAAGTGAAATTTGATCTTTTAAATGCTTTAGACACAAATTTAAGGCTTGAGTATGAATCCTCAAGGCACTTTGCAGCACTAAAGCTGGAATTAAAGTTTTGGTTTCAGTGAGAATTAAAGTTTTGGTTTGATGCCTTCAACCCAAACGTGGGGCTGTGTCCGGCTTAACTAGCGCCCTCCTGATCCCTGAGTGAGTTCTGAGGCTGGCTGCTCCCGAGCTCGCTGACCGCCCCCTCGCACCCACGAACAAACAACCCCCTTTCAGCCGCACGAGAGCTTAGCCCTGTGCTGAGAGGCTCAGGGCTTTGCAGATACCTGAGGAGTTTGAGGCACCTGCCTAGTGGTGGGGCTGGGGGTGCTGCAGACCTGGCGGGGCTGAGCAAACCTGACTTTCTGTGAACCCCTGGGGGTCACTGCACGTCTCAGAGGCTTCCCCCCAAACGAGCGTCTAAGGCTTCGCTCCCAGCCGCCTCACGCGGTTGCAACGCTTCTGCTTCCACGGAGAGCTGCTGTTTCTGGTGGTCTGTGCGCTGGGGGCTCCTGTGAACTAACCGGCTTTTATGCGCTGTCTGTCCAGGCCATGTCTGGTAAATGGTGATGCAACCAATAACAAGCCTACGGTTGTGTATCCACCTGGTTTATTTTACTGGCATGCAGGGAAACACTGTTCTCCTTCCCACTTTTACTTCCTGGCCACGCACTGGGACTCGGCTTTGAAACAAGCAGCTCGTGTGCTCGCCTGTCTGCAGATCCGCTCCGAGGCGCCCGCGCCGGCGAGGCCGCCTTCCAGGGCGAGGTGCGGCGGGGCGGCGCGCTGAAGAAGGCGGGTACAGAGCGTTATGATTTGAAACGGTTATTGAGGCATAGTCCTGCTGTCCCTACGAAAATAAAAATACATATATTAACAAGTTCTCCTTTAAAAAGAAAAACCGACAGTCATTTGTTTACCAGATTTTGATGATTGTTTTTGCAGCCGCAGACACACCTGTGCTCGCTCTGTAGTTCCAGGGCAAAACCTTGCTCCACCGCTGCTCAGTCTGTCTGGGAGTGTTTGCGTGTTTAAGCGATACACGCGTGTGAGTGCACGCTCTCTCGTGCACGTGGACTACATCCCTACGTAGACTAAAATGAATTCTTTTTGGTTCAATCTGAAACAAAATCGTCTAAAAATCTTCAAGCGACTTCAAAATTCCTTTTGCAATCACAGAAATAAATTAGTAGTGATGGACTAAAGCGCCCACCTGTGTCGCAGTGACAAAAGGTTTAGTAAAACAGCGAAAGGAATTCAGGCCCGGCTGGTGCGCCAGGCCGCGTTCCAGGAGCGCTGGCGAGCTCGGCCGGCCTCGCGGGCACCAGCCTGCTCTGCCGGGTCCCAGCAGCTGCGCAGAGCTAATCCCAGCTCATCTCGGAGGGCCCATCTCGGAGGGCTGGTGCTTGCGGGCACCCTCGGTCTTCCAGAACAATCTGACCGGCCGAGGGACCCCGGCCCCCGATGGGGAGCTGGCCCGCTGGGGCTCGCCTCTCCTCGCACAGGGAGCCTCTCGGGGCTAGCGCAGGACGGCGGCGCTGCTGAGCCCCTGGGCTGACACCTGGGCAGCGACAGCCCGGGTCAGAGGACAGCAAGTGGCCTCCCTCGTGGGGGCAAGTGGAGCTGTCAGGTCTCTCCGCCCTCTCGCCATTGGCATCAGCGAGGCCCGCTGTGGGCTTCCGCGCGCGCCTGAGGGCGGCCCCCTCCTCTCCAGGCCGGGCCTGCGTGAGTGGGCGCACCCGCGGGAGACGGAGCCTGTTACGGGGCCGCTGAGGCCGCGAGAGCCAGACAGCAGATTCGCGGGCCTGGGGGCTGGGGCTGCAGCCTCCCGGCCCCGCTGCCCGCCCTGGCCCGGTCCCTCACGGCAAGTGGTTCAGAAGGGTCATTCCAGGCCTGAGCAAGCCGCGAGGGCTCCGGCCGCCCCTTCTGTCCGCGGGGCCCCGGCGCGCTGCCCGGCCCGGCCTCGCCGAGTCAGGCGGTTTCGCCTCCGAGCGCCCAGCTGCCCTGAGCAAGGCGAGCCCCCCGGAGCGAGCAGCGCCCCTCTTCATTCCCGCGCCCCTGCCGCCCGCACTTTCGAAGGGTCCGGGGAGTTCCTGGCGTGACGGGAAGAGCCTAGAGGACGCCCAGACGCCGGGCAGGAAGGGAACAGCCGGAGGCCGGGGCCGCGCAGTGCTGGGCCCTCAAGGCCGCCTGGGCCACGCCTGGGGCCCCTCCCAGGCCCCCCTGGGCCAGAGGCCGGAGCGGCTCTGCGGGCGCAGGGGCTCCCCGCGCCGGAGGCTCCCAGCCCGCAGCCGCTGCCCCCGCCCCCACCGGGGCTCCCGCTTGTCCAGGGCGCGGCTGAGCTGTTCTGGCCCAGCCTCGCGGCCGCAGGGAAGCCCGGGCCAGGGCCGGGAGTCCGCAGGAGGCGCCCCGGGCTGGCTGAGGCGCCGCCATCATTCTCCAAATCAATGTTGTTTTCTTACTCCTTGCTCGCTGCGCCTCCGGCCGCGCGTCGGGCAGGGCGGGCTGGCCCCTGCCCCTGCCCCCACCACGGGGGCTGCTTGTCCGCCCATGCGCCGCACCCGTGTTCCCGCGCCCCCCGGCCATGGCCCGCGCCGTCAGGTCCCGCGGGGCTGCAGGGCGCGGGGACGGCGTGGGGGGCTGGGGCCGAGGGCCCCTCAGCTGTGGGCCCTTTACCAGGGAACCCCTGGGGAGCCCCAGGGTTGTTTTAGGCGTTTCCTGCCTCAGCCACAGATAGGAGAATCTTCTAAAGGGCCTATCCCAGCTTGGGAGACCGTATTTAGCTAAAGCTTTTCTTTACACAAAATTAATTAGGAAATTTGGGCCTCCCTGGTGGCGCAGCGGTTAAGCGCTGCGCTGTGGAGCTGTCGGCAGCAGGAATGCAAGTTCGAAGCCCGGCCTGGGAGATTCCCACAGGGCGCGGCAGACCTCTGCTGTCTCCCCGCTGACCCCCTCAGCAGTGCACTTCAGTGGATCTGCCTGTTCTGCTCCCCACTCTGTCTCTGGTGACCCCTCTCACCGCCCCACGCCTCTGGCCTGTACCCCAGCTTGTCTGCATAAATAAATGAATCTTTTAAAAAAAATAATTAGGAAATTCATAGAAATAAGAAGTTAAAGTCCTCAGCGGTGGAAGGTGGCAGGAAAGTAGGGAGGGAAGCGCTCAGACTGCCTTGGACCAGCCACCCTGCGCTTTTATTAGCCCCTTTATTCTGATAGCGCTCAGGGAGGCGCCCCGCCTAACCGCTGGGGACATTCATAAATAGGCAACACAGCAAAAAATTTCACATAATGAGCGTAAATATCCTTTCAAAGAGAAAATCATAATCTGGCCGGCTCTAATCAAGTCTGCATTGTTGCACAAAGAATGTTAAGCAGCTGAGTGTCAGGAAACGTTGTTGAAAGAAAACCAGGGAGAAATTATTTTGAAATGTTTCTCAAAAAACATTTTAATCCCTTGTTATTCAGCTAAAGGTAATTAGAAGTCATAATTTATAATTAGGACAGTCTGTACTCTTACTAATAAAATTCTGAAATGAGCTAAAATAATTAGAACCGGACCGTTTTTAGAAGAAGTCAGATCCTTGTCTTTGAGTACATCCATAACTCTGAATTTTCAAATGGATTGATAAGAATTGGTGTTCTGTCTATTTTCATTTTGGATCGAGGTAGTGTTGATTTATATCATCGTTTCTATGACAAAAGTATGGGGCATAGGACCCCCCCCCTTTTCTGGTATTGTTACTAGGGTATTTTTTAAAATTTAGACTTATAATATTAATTTCTCATTTGTACATTATATGGATTCTTAATTGGAAGTTACTTTTTTTTTTAAAGAACAAGCTAAGCACTGCAACTCTGTTTTTTTTATTTTATAATGTTTAGTTGTATATGTTAAAGGAACAGTATAAATAATCTGAACTGCATTTCAAAATGTGAAAAGGCATTGAGTCCAATTTTATTTGTAAACCTAGTTATTCGATAAAAATTCTTCTTGTAGGGAAATCTCTTTTCTACTTATTTTCTTTAATTAAATCAGAGTTTGCATTCTGCGGTACTGGAGCAAGGTAAGGCCTGGTCTTTCCCAGTGAGGTTGGTATCTGTCAAGAAAAACAGAACCATAAGTCTCATACTTTGAAGTGACGGATCAGTATTCCCTTGTCAAGCACTTTTCAGCAAAATAGGTTTTACAAACATTTACCCTGTTTAGGTGATAGGTTAAATGAGACACAGGGATACCATATTTTCATTTCCGTATTTACGTAAATAACATAATTAAAGATCACTGCACTTAAGTCTTCATCTATTTTCAATAAACTAAAGAAGAACAAAATTTAAGAGCAGAAGATGGAATCAAATGTTAACAGTTTCAGATTTCTTGTTTCTTCTGTGGCCTGGGTAATGAGCGCTCCGATATTCAATGTGTAGCTTCTTTGTAGAGAAACAACTTTAAAGACTGATGAGTTGAAAGTTGTGTTTTAAGATTATATTGTCTTTCTTTTGTAATATTGTTTTTTCTAGTTAAGCTAACAATATTGATGTTCCTCAAGATTATCTGGGGGAAGATTTTTAATTAGTGGTGACATTTATTAGGATTTTATAAAGCAGCATTTTGAATTAGCCACGTTCCTAAGCATTATGGTGCGCTCACTAAGCATGCGTACTCAGTGACATGTGTTCTTGGGGTACTATCAACATTGACAAAAAATGTTGTTTTTTCCTCTAGGTAGTGAATAACTGAGGGAGTTAGGCCTTCTCATTTTCTATAAAGCAGTTCCTGCAGTAAGATAATATCATGGCCAAATGCCGATTTATACATTTTACTTATTTATAAACAACCCATTCTAGAGCAGAGTTTAAGGGCAGACCCGTGTGCTGCTACAGGGAGGGCTGCATCCGCCGGTGCTGGGCGCTCGCGCTCTGGATCCAGCCGGAGCAGGGGTCCTACGGGCCTCAGTGGGGAGCAGCAGGGAGCCCCGCAGCTCCCCCTCTCCAGAACCTCGTTCTGACCATGCTGATTCTTCCCACGCCTATCAAACTCCTGAGGACAAGCCTCAAGGGCTTCCTCCAGTGCTTGATCTGTTCATCTGTGCTTGAATGCTTTTCTTCTAGAATGCCTCCTTCCCCTTTTTTGATCTCAGATACATGTTTCTTCTTCACACAGTGTTGATGGCATTGAAGAACACAGAAAAAAATTTTAAGGATATTTTTCATTTATTTTGTGATTAATGTTTGATTGTGTCTTCAGGACCGAGCGATTGATTGTGTCAATCACATCAATATGGCTCGAGCAAGCGGGATGTGTCGCTGAATCACCGAAGCGTCGTCAGCCCGCTGGGTCCTGCCTGAGCGAGTATGGCCGCGCGTAGCCGCCAGCCGCGCACCGGTGAGTGGAGATGATCCAGACTCCTGACGACGCGCAGGAGGCCCGGCCTTCTTCTGGATACAGACAGACGCCTAAGCAAGTAAGCAGGGTGTCGGCAGATACCAGATTAACGCACGGCGATACTTGGGAGGTTTGTGTGTCCCTCGTTTGGGGGTCCCAAAGGGCTTCACCTCGGGTAATCTGGTGCTGCGTTTGAGCAGCGACCTTCAGCAGGTGATCGGAGAGGGGACCCCGAGAAGGAGCCAGCAGGGTCGGCTCAGTAAGGACACGGGGTGCAAAGCAGTCAGGCGGCCCCATAGCTACGCAGCTCAGTATGTGCCCTTGCCTTTGGGAAGGTCCACGGGGGCTGGGGACTATAGGATTGGGAGTCTGAGGAAACCCTGATCCCTCTCCGGAAAACAAATCGCTCCTGTGGTGACTGGGTTGTTTGACCTCTGGGAGCCGCAATTTTGTCATCTCTGAAGAGAACGTAGTAGATGCCGCTCAAAGCACAGAGCGAGGGTCCAGCAAGCAGATGGGCCCAAGCCTTCTCAGGTACAAGCCTCTGACTCGGCCTGGCTTGTGGGTGGTTATTGATGAATGAGCTCTCACCACGCGGGGAGACAGAGCGAATGAGCGATTCTGAGGAAATACGGCTTTAGGTCTCTGCCAAAGAAATAAAATGTAGAAACATGAGAAGAAACGTGATTAAGAAAGAACCAGGGAGAAAATTGTCTTATGGGGGAAAATGTCTATTTTTGTCTAGATCTCTGGCTGCATCTACTGATATATCGAATCTGTGCTATACCTACATCTATGTAGTGCCTGATCCCACAAAGCTGCCAAACCAGAAAAAAAATACTGAAAAGGAGGAATTCAGTGAAAGAAATTAAGGGGACATGGTGTCATTTGGCTTTCTTTCCATGGAAAGCAGTTTGCTGTGTGTTAAGAGAGAATGGATGAAAAAAGAATGGGGAATGAGAGGACTCTTTTGTGAGAGTACTTGAATATAAAGAAATAAGGTGATTCTCAAGAGGCACAGAACTGACAAGGGCTCTTTTGTGTATCCCCAAGGAGGACAGAAGAGAAGGGTGAAAATACAGAGACAGGGTCGATGGGACTGTGGGGAAGTAGTTTAATTGAGACATGCTATTTAAGGAAATCATGAGAAAGATAGATTGATATTCAAATAAATAAATCATTAAGTCCCAGGTGGAGGCAGTAACCAAGGGGCTGGCAGAACGAGACCTGTTAGCCTCACCTGGGATATCTTTATAATTACGGAGAGCTCAGTCCTAGCAACCTCATATTTGTCCTCTGCTTGAGGCAAATCATCTGCTAAGTGTGTAGATTTGGAGAAAAGGAAGTGAAGTGACCCTCCAGCACAGAGGAGAAAAGAATTTGGAATAAGTCATTGTAGCTCTGCCAGGTGCGTTGATCTGCAAATTTACTTTGATGTATTTAAACCAGTTTACCGCGGTGTCACAGAGTAGCCGTGATCTCTGATCACTTCTGTTGCAAGAGTTTTTTGAGGGGGGGGGGCGGGGGGCTCAGCGGTTAAGCGCTGCGCTGTGGAGCTGTCAGCAGCAGCCATGCAAGTTCAACGCCCGGCCGGGGAGCTTCCCACAGGGCGCAGCAGACCTCTCCTGCCGCCCGCTGCCCCTCAGCAGTGTGTTTCTGTCGCTCTGCCTGCTCTGCTCCCCGCTGTCTCTGGGGAGCCCTCTTGCCGCCCCACGCCTCTGGCCTGCACCCCAGCTTGTGTGCATAAATAAATCTTAAAAAAATAAGTTTTATTGTTCATTGTAATATAGTCATTAAGGTGACTGGTGCCTAACACCGCACGTGGTCTAAGGGGAGATTCCGCACTGCTGCGGATGCCTGTGGCACCAGAACCACGGCGGGACCCAGACCCCCCAGCACCTCCGAGGGGCCCCAGAACCCCCAGCACCGCCGAGGGGCCCCAGAACCCCCAACGAGGGGCCCCTTCCACAGCCCCCAGCCTCCCCCTCCAGGGCGGCTCCATCTGGGGGTCAGTGCATCTGGCCGCAAGCACCCGGGCCTGGTGTTCTCTGTGGCCCAGAGGCAGGGCGCTGCTCCCTGAGGTCACCCCAGAACACGTCCAGCCCGAGAGCACCCGCCTGTCTCTGCAGACGCTGCCGCAGGGCGGGGAAGACGCGAACTCGGCAGGTGCATTTACTTGGCGCTGAAAGCCGAGCCGCGGAGCGAGTGTCCTCCGGTCTGGAGAGAGAATCCCCCGGCCTGAGCACCCGCTGGTCTCTCTCCACCTCACCCCCAGCTCCACTAACCAGTCGCCTAAATAATTTTCAGTTCTTCCCTAATATCTAAATTCTCTCTGTTCCTGAAAATTCTCTCTCTCTGGAAGATCGTTCCAGTAGATGGAGCTTACTGACATATGCACGTTCTCCGGCACTTTATGTAACTTGAAATCGTTCAATCTTTTTTTTAATTTTTTAAAGATTTATTTATTTATGCATACAAGCTGGGATACAGGCCAGAGGCATGGGACGGCCAGAGTGTTCACCAGAGACCGAGTGGGGCGCAGAACAGGCATATCGACAGAAACACTGCTGAGGGGAGCGGCGGGCGAGGCAGGAGAGGTCTGCCGCGCCATGTGTGAATCTCCCCGGCTGGCATCGAACTCGCACTGCAGTTGTCGACAGCTCCACAGCGCAGCGCTTAGCCTGTTGCGCCACCAGGGAGTCCCCAAATCAGTTAATCTTTATGTTATTTTCACATGCCAAATAGGAATAATAATTTTGGTTTTATTCCTGTTTCACATATAATTTTAAGCTGAGTTTCACTGAGATGATTCAGAGAGAACATGGCTTTAGATCTCTGCCAAAGGAAACTTAAGTGCAGAAACATGAGAAGAAAAGTGATAAAGAAATAAAGAACCAGGGAGAATATTGTTTCATGGGGGAATTATCAATGTGTCTATATGCCTCTATTTCTAATCTGCTCTGCATCTCTGTCTCCAAGACGCTTTTGAGCTGGGCCCCTCTCCACACCAGCCACCGCTCACCCATTCTCTGTGCTCACCTGTTCTGGAACCCTCTGGTCAAAGCAGCTCCAGAATCTGGGCCTGCCTCTTACCTCCTTCTCTCTGGAAAATTGCCCAGTCAGCCCCTTGCTACACAGGCCTTCAAAGTGCAGCTCTAAAATATTTTCTGGCCTGCCTCGCCATGCTCGCATGGAACTGGGCTCTGAGGTGAAGTCGTGGGCGTTCAATGTGCAGGGACACTCAGCAACCAGACGAGGGCTGCTACGTGGAGGTGTGGGTGGTCTACACACACTGAAGCCTTCGCTGCGTGAAAATGAAAGCTCGCAAATCAGTCAGAAAAACCCTTGATGTCTGGAACCTGACGTAAGTTACAATCTGTATGGTGGTGGTGGACCTGCCACTGCGCCTTCTGAAGGGTGAGAGTCAGCTTTTAGGGGGCCTCCCTGGTGGCACAGGGGATAAGGGCACTATGAAGCTGTCCAGAGCCACTGCAGCACGAGTTCGATCCCCATGCAGGGAGCTTCCCACAGATCGCAGCAGACCTCTCCTGTCTCCCTGCTGCTCCCCTCAGCAGTGTACTTCAGTCAATCTGCCTGTTCTGCTCCCCACTCTGTCTCTGGTGAAGCCTCTCACCCCCCACCTCTGGCCTGTACCCCAGCTTATTATGCATAAATAAATAAATATTTTTTAAAAAATCAGTACTTAGAAACAGTGATTCCATTTTCAAGATGAAGAAATTAATATCTATAGGAACTAATATTTTACAAAAATTTACAGTGAGCAAAAATCTTAGTTTTTATGTCATTCACTGTTTCCAGTAACAGCGTGATCAAACGGATATATTCAGTATCACAGAACTTAAAAACCTTCCAGAACAACTGTGGAATTTTACAGATAAAGAAGCTAAAACTCTAAGACATTTGTGTGAACCAAACTGGAGCCTCGATAGCCAATCCCCACATCAGGGCTTGTCTCTTCAGATCTAAGGTATTGAAGAACAAATTTAAATTGGTTTTTCAATCTTTTTTTTCAAGAGTAATTTCATGAAAAAATGTGTTAATGCAAACAAAAGTGTCATTAAAATAATTAAGGAAATTTTGTGTGGGCCAATTGCAATAAATAAATAACTTGAAAGAGTGAAAAAAACCCTAAGAACAAAAAGACAACTTGATAATGAGATAATAATACATACTGTGAGAAAGCCAGTTAATTGAAGGTTTGTCATGACCAGTGAATGCTACTTGTAAATCCTCTTGAGAAAATAATAGCCTGCTAAGAGAAGGGAAGCAATCAGGAGGAAGAGATTGTGAGGGAGTATGAATTAGCATAGATTTGTCCACGTATTGTCAGCTGTAATGGCTGCTCTAAACCCATAATGATGACAACCTATCTAATGGACAGGTTGGTCAATTTAATCAAACCTACTGTTCCAAAATCCTTTACGACCTCCAGTTAACCTTTTCCTGTACGCACCAGGTCATACCTCTTTCTGGAATGCTAACAAGGAGTTTGTGTTGCTCTCAAAATGGCAGCCCTGTAAACTGTCAACTCTCATTTCCACTTTTCTCAAAATTCCCCTGAGTAGAACTCTTCTGCTGGGACAATACTGTACTGGAAGGGGTTAAACTCTGGAAACTACCCAGGTAAGCTGCTTTTATCATTAGTCACACCGAGCCCACAGGCGAATCTACCGTTTCCTCTGGTAACAGTTCTGTGAGGCTCCACCACCGCTGAGAGGGTGGAGACACATCACACTGGCTTTGCAGAGGACCGGCTAGCACAAGGGTCATTTTCCAATTGTAATTTTGTCTCGACCAATCAAAGGGGGCCTGGGGGTTGCTGTAGTGGCGTGTCTGCTTGCTGTAAATGAAGTCACGTGATGTCGTTCTTGGAGCTGATGGGTTTGAGAGTGGCGTTCTTGGGTTCACCCTGGGAAAGGTTTCTCCAGAGCTCCCCTTTGGCGGCACGCGGCGAGTTTCTCCATGAGGCAGACTTAGTTACATTTAACGAACAGGTTGATTAGGGAGAGGGACAGGGGAATAAGGGACGCTAGCATCAACGCCAGTGGGCCAGAAGAGCTGCCCCGAAAGGGTCAGGTTTGCTGAGAGAGGCCTGTGTGGTTGCAGCGGGCAGCCCTGAGGAGCCGCCTCTGCTGGGGGGTCCGTGAGGAGAGGCCCGGCAGGTGCGGGTCACGGGCACGCAGGAGGCCGCTGCCCTGCAGAGGGGCAGAGCTGCTGGCAAGGACCCTGCATGGGCCCGGGCCCGATGAGGTCCAGCCAGAGCAGGGACTGCATTGGTTAGTCTCTCCAGGTCGGGAGGGCTTGTCAGGGCAGTCTCGTGCCCGCGGCTGGCTTATCTGGGGCTGATTCTGAGTAACTAACCAGAACCCGGAATGGAACCAGAGATTCCACAGTGGCTCTCTGTCTTTGCTCTCTGCTCAGCCTTAGGCACTGGCTGCGTGAGGATTGTTGGTCGTCACTGGACTGATGCTTATGCTGATTCCCTCTACCCAGCTTCCTTGTGTGGGTCAGGCTCTGGACGAGGGTTGGCTGTAGAAGCTCTGCCCCTCAGGTCCAGGTGGCTGGAAGTAGGCTGTGTCAGAGAGCATTGGCAGTGACCTGGATTCTTCTTCTTGCTCCACTGTAAGCGTGACGATGGTGGAGCCTCAGAGGTTATCTGTTCCAGCCACAATCGCAGGAATTAGAACGATGAGGAATTAGAACCGGACCCGGAGCTGTGGGAGATGCTCTCTGGTCTAGTTCCTCTCACTACCTGTCTCGGCGTCCAGCACAAAGGCTTCTGGCATCTTCAGGAATTAATGAGCTCAGAACCACACCCAAACTCTAGAAACCCAGTATCCATTCCCCAGAGTTGGGACTTCTTCTTTTTCCTCAGTTCAAAAATACCCCTTTGAATGTCCTCAAGCTACCGCAAAAGAAGGCAAACGTGCATGTTTGTGGTTTTATGGCAGTCGAGTCCACTCCGGATGCATCAAACTGCTCTTTGTTTAAGGATCCCAGAACTGTGTTGCGTCTGAGAGATGTGTCAGAGACTAGAACTTGGAGACTCATTCCTGCCCCACTGAGATTTTGCACTTTTTCATCTTAATGAAGTGTCTTCAATGTGTCTCAAAGTCTGCATTTTGGGCCTCCCCGGTGGCGCAGTGGTTAAGCGCCGCGCTGTGGAGCTGTCAGCAGCGGCAATGAGAGTTCGACGCCTGGCTGGGGAGATTCCCATATGGTGCAGCAGACCCCTCCTGCCTCGCCCACTGCTCCCCTCAGCAGTGTGTTTCCCTCCATCTGCCTGCTCTGCTCCCCACTCTGTCTCTGGTGAACCCTCTCGCTGCCCCACGCCTCTGGCCTGTACCCCACCTTATTATGCATAAAGAAATAAATCTTTTTAAAAAAGTCGCATTTTCCTATACACACATAATCCCCCCAACACACACAGGCACACACACACAATACATGCATACACAGGTGTGGACATTCACATGTATTAGGAACACACAGACATGCACACACATGCATGGTTATAAACATGTGCGGCCCCACAGCCAAATTCCTATAAAATGCCTTGGTATCAACACCAAGTAAGCAGGCTAAACACACTGTAACACACGCGCGCACACGCACACACAGCATCACTCCTGACCATCCATCTACATTGTTCAATGATGTAAATTAGCGATTTCCTGAAAGCACATGTCACATTCATGTCTTTTCAATAGAGCTGGAATGACAAATGTAATTTTTAAAAAAAGAAAGAGCTGCAAAACTGGAGGAAAAAATTATTTAAAGACCTATGGTGGGTTTTTTTGAGGAGAGAAGTGTGTTCCTGTAACTAAGCGCCTGTATTGACTGTTGTATTATTATTTTTAATTTTGGAAAGTGATTTTACAACTGGAGATGGAAGGTGAGAAAAGAGCTGACGCGTAATCAACGACTTTATGGGTGGACTAAGAGTTGAGCGCCCCAGGACAAGAGGAGCCGAGTGAAGGGCAGGTGGGGGCTGGGAGAGGCCGGTGGGGCAGACCCCGGGGGAGCGAACCCCCCTTTCTCACGAGGCATCAGGCCGCGTTTGCGTCGCTCCTGGGGTCCGTGGTCAGTGCCAGCCGCGACACTCGCCCCGGCACGGACGCAGACGACCCGCCTCCCCGGGCCGAACCCCGCGGGCGCGTGGTGAGGGGAAGGCGCCCGGGCCCGTCACCCGCGGGAGAAAACGCGCAGCCGGCGTGTCGGGGAAGCAGCAGCGTGCGGGTCACCCGGGGCACAGAAGGCAAAGCCAACGGGGGCGTGACAACTCCGCGGAGACGCTGGACTGGGCGTGGACGTCTGCGCCTCCAGCCTGCGCTGCGGGGAGGGAGGGGAGAAGGCCGCGCACGGGGCCCCGGGCGGACGGGGTGCGCCCCGGAACCGGACGCCAGCCGTGGGGTGCGGGCGCAGGGCGGCGCGCTGTGGTTGTGCCCACACCGGCACTGTCCGTCTCTGGTTTGGGTTTTTGACTTTCATCGTCCCTTGCATTTTTGCAAGGAGTTGCGCTCTGAAGTAGGACTAAAAGAGGTAAGAGCAATGGTTTAATCTTAAATCTAATGGAGAAAACGTAATCAAATGAAGCAAGACATGGAAGAAAAAAATAAAAGCCCAGAAACCTCGTGTTCCGTTCACGAGGGAGGGGCGGCCTCTCAGTCTTCTGAACGGTCGCTTTAAGTAATTCGGGTTTTCTTTCGCGAAGGGTTTTGGCATCTTGAGTTGCGCTCTGTAGACAGGTCTCTGGGGCCAGGGCATTTAGGAGTATGTTAAGTGTCCCCGATGCTTCTCCCAACTGCCTCCATCAGGACTCTAGAAAACAAAGGCAATGAAGGCTTGTGCGAAATTGCACAAGTTGTTATAGGAGAAAACTATCTAAGACAGGAACTGGGTAATGTGCACCTGCACACACACACGCAACGCATTGGCATACATGGACAACGTGTTTGTACACACAGTGTGTGTACGCTTTGTGTGTGTGTGCGCGTGTGTGCACACAGGGAGCAGAGAGAGAAGAGCTGTTGGGTATAAGCCTTGTATCTCAGCATATAAATTTTTATAACAGATCCTCCTATTTGAGCAACTGCTTTTGTTCATCAGCATACACAGCAAACACTTTGTTCTCCCCAGAAAGGAGGCAAAAATCTTGAGCAGCAGCAACAGCAGTGGAATTAGTATGAAGAACAATGTTCTTGAGTGTCTCTATGTATTCCACAAGGGCGGTGTACACTTGATTTCATTTAACCCACAGAAGATAACGCTGAGGTATAGATAAGAAATTGAGTTTTTATGATGAATGGTCATTATGCTACATGAACTCTGAACAGCATATAGGAAGATTCTCCTATGTAAAGTATGTATCCTTCATGACTACATAATTTGTGTCTCTAGACTAAATTTGGTGCAGTTTTTTTTTTTTGTAACAAATGAGGTTTAATTTGGGAGACTTACATAGATATTCAAAATGTTTGAACTCCTAATAATGACATCAAATAACCAACTGAATTATGTATGTTATGTAGTATATGTATGTATATACACACACACACACACACACACACACATATATACACACAGACACACACACACACATATGTATTCATTGAAGAGTGTAAGGTTTCCTTTGCTGCAGAAAATTCCCTAGGACATTATTTTGTCAGGGACAAAGAAGTATAAATTTGAAAATTTAGCAGTTTTTAGATGTATACACCTATTAATAGCTTACAGTCTCTTCATATTTACCAATGCTGTTTCAGGGGCATATTTAATAAGTTTAGATATTTTATACATTCTCCTTAAGTCTCCCTCTTTTTTTCATAGTGATTCAAAGTTTAAAATATAATAAATATCCTTAAAACCACAAATATTTAGGTGCTGAATACATACTGGTCCTCTTGGCAGTAAGTAAAATAATTGTGTGATATATGAAAGATTTTTAGCAAATACATGTCAAATTTCAATAAAGAACACTTTTGAAATAGTCAAGCATGTTAATAAAATACATCTCTTTCTAATGTAAGTAACCTCCTTTGTATATGAAGTTATGTCTTCAATTATTGAGGGAAGTTTTAATCTAGTGTTCAGTAGAGAACTGGTTTTAAAATGAATGTGTTACTGGGAAAATGACATTATGCAATAGCCGCAGACTAATGTAAAACCAATCTCTTAAAGTATAAAAATGAATACTTTGGGGATGGAGGCTACCTATGAAGACTTGGAGGAGAGGAAACGCCACTGTATTAAACTCTGAAACACTTTGAAGCACTCTGGTTAATGTCCTCGCTACACAGCTACCTTTTTTTCTATGTTTTCCTGTTGTCTCTGTTCTCTCCACAGTAAGTGCAAACATTTCAAAGCCATATTCATCAATACTGACCTGCAAAGTAAGTCCTTATTAATATAAATTTAGAACCCTGAGACTTTGCATGATATCTGAGCTAAGCATTGTAGAATAAGTGGAACTGCAGATTTTATAAAAGTTAAAAAGAAAGCAGAAAAAAAAGCATTTTCTTGTGTTTTCCTCATCTGAGTTCTGTAATAAATTCTGTAATCTTAACTTTCCTCCACTTATTTTGCTGCAACTAAAAATTTAATGTTTACATCATAAGTCTCGCCCCATTGTTTTTCCCCATTTGTGGTGGTGGTGTCTGCACTGTGACCACCTAATCCACCACACTCTTGATGTCCTCTTGAACACAAGAGTCAACCCGACCAGGTAATTTATTTGCTGCTGTAGTATCCAGTGCACAGAATGTGCAAAACAGTGAGAAAAATGTATATATGGTATCTTAGTGCAACCGTAGTTAACCATAATGTGATTCTAGTAGAAGCTGTATGCTCCAGAGTGAACGAATGAATGAATAAATGAATGAATGAACTGATTAATTAATATATGGTGAGCTGAGTAATTCTATTCTGATGATTTTAGTGCTCTGGGAAATTATAGAGTCCAATTCAAACAGAAAAGATGTGACTTAGAGACTTAATATGCCGGGTGAAGAGGAAAGCTTGTCAAAGCCAATGAAGTGCAATTAACCAATATAATTCAAATCAATTATCTGAGAAATGGAGACAATTAATATTGTAAAGTTAGAGGCAGCTCACTTTTCTCAGGTGTAATTGTTATGCAAGGAGATATTTAAAAAATCTGTTATGGTTTTTATGATTTGGCTCAACTGTGATTAGACCTGTCAGTCCTGAAGAAACAGTCACTATAGAGGAAAGTGTGGAATCAGGACTTTACCAGAATAATTTGAATGTAAATGGACAGAGTTCACAAAATAAGTCAATGACTCAAAACCTGGAGGAAGACTGAGCTTCCCAGAATAGGATTAAGCAAGACTTGTGTTTCTTCCTAAATGCTGGGCATTGGTAAGGCTCAACTATGACAGGATCTGAGAATTACCAAATCAGTAATTTAAAATGACTATAATTAACACTTTAGCAGGCCTAGGAGACAGAGGACAATGTAGTTGAACAGATGCATATTGTCAAGAGAGAGCATGGAACTCTAAGAAAGAATCAAAAGGGGATCCTAGAAACTAAAAAATAATGCAAACAAATAGTGCCATTGAGGGACTTACCAGCAGACTAGAAATGGCCAAAGAAAGAATCAGTGAACTTGAGGACTTGATAAGTAGAAATTTCCCAAACTGAATTTAAAGAGAAAGAAAACAGAAAATGTAACTGTTCTCTAGGACACGAACAGGTAGACACCTGCTGTGCACGTTGGTCAAAATGCACAGAACCTGACACAAAGATGACCCCAAATGCAAACAGTTCACAGTAGTTTATATTACTGGATAAACTCATCAGTTCTAACAAATGTTAATAATAGAGCAAGATGTTACTAACAGGAGACAAGTGTCGAGTAGGCAGAGGAGATAGCTCAGTACAATTTCTGCTTAATGTTTCTGTAAACCTAAAGCTTCTAAAAAGTGAAGACTATTAATTTACATTGTAAAAACTTTTTCCAATAATGATTATGTTTTTGCCTCTCTCCTTTTCTTGCTTTTTCCCTGTCACTTTTCTTTCCTTCTTTCACTCCTTATCCTTCATCTTAATGGAGAAAATAGAAAAGCATCCAACCATAGGCAGGTCAAAAAAATCAGTATTTGTTCCTGAATGATGTAATGTTTATGTTGTCCCAAGTTTAATTTTAATAGTACCAAAATTATCTTAAAATGTCAACATTTCAAATATATATGTAAGCTAACTATATTATATAACTGATTTTTTATTAAAAATTAAAATGTATCTTACAAATTTATTTTGCATTCTACTAATGAAAAAAGTATAAATCAGTTACTGGGAAATATTTAGGTTTGCCTAAATTACAAGGCACTTATTCCAAGACAATTGATACTATTTTCAATATTTTATCATAGTTATAAATAATACAGATTTCACTTCGAAGGCAAAGTTAAAGAAAATGCCTCCGAAGGTTAACTTGAAGGAAGGTGGGCATTTTGGCCATTTCCCCCTTATTATTTATTACATTTTCAGATGACAGGACAGATGCCTAAAATCAAATCATATAATTTGGAATGCACTACAGTCCCCCAAAAAAATTAATTATGGGGTAAATAGTGGATCAGACGTTTGAATCAACTTCATGGCAATTTTGAGATTACAATTTTCTGTGAGTATCTGTTCATGTTTTATCTCTCTTTGTAGCATGTAAGTATCATGAGGTCAGGGACTATTAACATTTTGCTCACTGAACAAATGTTTGGTCATTGACAAATACATTTTCTGTACATTTTCTCTAATTACCATACATAAGAAGGTATTACTATTGCATATGTATTGGCCTACAGCTAGACAAAGCATATTTAACTGAACAAACTAAAAGAGGAATATATCAGTTAAGGACATCAGGTCTGAGTCCACTTATCCTAGGAGATTACCTATAATTCCTGAGCTATTAACTATGCTTTACTGAATATTAGATATCTCCAGTGTCAAAGGGCAACCCTGCGTGAATTGTTAGCATTCCAGACCTTCCGAGCATTATCTTTATCTTCAGAAGCAGCTTGGGTTTTTGTAACTGAACTGTTTTTAGAGCACATGATTTCTTAAAAAAATAAATAAGAGTATAAATGGTTTGGATTGGACTAGAAATAGAGTTTTAGATTTATTTCCCCATTCTCTTGCTTTTGTATATAAGTATGTGTGTTTCAGGAAAAAAAAATACATTAAACAGAAAATCATTTCCCTCGATGGTGCCTCTTTCTCCCCTGAGAAGGGTAGGTAGGGCTTACTGTCTTCCGTTTTCTTAACAGCGGGGTCAAACGTCCATCCCCCAACATCGAGAGGAGTCTGAAAGGATGGTTGAAAGGAGGATTCATAAAAGTGACACATACATTCCTTAAACATTTCAAATTAAAATACACTTGTTTGGGGCCTCCCTGGTGGCACAGCGGCTGAGCTCTGCGCTGTGGAGCTGTCGACAGCTCGCGATGCGAGTTCGACGCCCAGCCGGGGAGAGTCCCACATGGTGCGGCAGACCTCTCCTGCCCCGCCCGCTGCTCCCCTCAGCAGTGTATTTCTGATCTGCCTGTTCTGCTCCCCACTCTGTTTCTGGTGAACCCTCTCGCTGCCCCATGCCTCTGGCCTGTACCCCAGATTGTATGTATAAATAAATAAATCTTTTAAAAAAAATACACTTGTTTGTATGGAGCTGACTTGGGTTCAGCAACAACAACAAAATGCATGTCCACTCAGAATGTGGGGATGTGACCTTGCTTGGAAATACTCTTTGCTGACACATGCCAGTTACAAGGAGCTCATACTGGGTGGGACTGAGCCCCTTAACCAACGACGGTGTCCTTATAAGAAGAGGGACATTGGGCAGACACACAGTAGAAGGCCAGGTGGAGACAGAGGCAGAGGGTGTGGCAATGAGCCAAGAAGTGTAGGAATGCCTCCGGGGTTGCAGGCAACCATCAGAATTGAGGTCAGACCTGAGCACATGTTCCCTCAGAGTCTCCAGAGGGAGCACAGCTCCGCGAACATCTTGGCTTTGGACTTCTAGCGTCCAGAATGAATTTCTGTTGCTATCATTCACCCAGTATTTGGTAATTTGTTATTACCTGAGCAAACTCCTATAGTGTAATAGCTCATTCATTGCATTCATTTACAAATGATAAAGTACAAATTTCATTTATTTACAAGTTCCGTTTTTCAACATCAGTCAGACATTTCCTTTTAGTAAGGGTCAGCTTCTTGGCATTTACAGCTAGTTTGCCTGCCTAAAATACCACAAATAAATGTTCTAAACACAGCTTCTACTTCTTGAAGTACGGTAAGAATGTAGAATATAAACGAGTGTATTTTAAACATTTTCTAGATTTTGTTCTTTTTTAAGTCATTATATTTTTTTCATTTCAAAAGATTTTAGAGTTGCCATATCCATTTCTGGCTAATAAGATACATATTTTGTAACAAATTTATATTTTTAGTGTCTAAGATGTAGTTTTTGATTTAGTATTCAAAGAGAAGCAACTATGTTGCACTTATATCTTTTCCAGCAATCAAACTATCTAACATCAGGTGTGACTGGCATAAATAGGATTTGGAACAAAGGCAACAGACTGTTAATAACCATACAAGTAAAGTAGTTGAGTGTCCTTGAGAGCAGCACATCCAATATGGACTTTTGTTGTACCAAAAAAAAAAAAAAATCACAAAGCTGCAATGTTCTTGGGACAAGGTCATGTGAAGATCAGAAGAGTAACTCATTTCTTGTACATGTCCCCATGACTGTAACAACATCTGTCCATGTCTTCTGATTTTCTACAGATGTGACAGAACAGCAGATATCTATGAAAATAGCATGTCTAGCAGAGTGACTCAACCACAGTAGACATTCATTTAAAGATCTGGTAAGTGAATAAGTCAATATTCAATGAATGCATAAACAAAATGATTGACTTGGAGAAGTCTATTAAAGAGAGTGTATTTTTAAACAGTTATTAAAAAGGGATTTTTAAATAGAGAAGTCTTCTCTTCTTTGGGTAAGAGATGACAGTACCCACCATACTATCCTTTATTTTCTCTCTCAAAACTATTTATAATTAAAACTCCTTGTATGGGCAAGGATACCTTTTATAAGAAAATATCAGTGGCAGACTTACTGAAATGTAACAGTTATTATGGAAACTGGGTTATTTCTGCATTTGGAAAATAATCACAAAAATATAAGAAAAATGTATTAAAAATAAAAGACCCTGAATAGTCAAAGCAATACTGACAAAAAAGAGGAAGAATGGCAACATCATACTTCTGGACTCCAAACTATACCACAAAGCTGTAATAATAAAGACAACATGGTATTGGAACAAAAACAGACACAGAGACTAATGCAATAGAAAATAGATTGAGACCCCACATATAAACCAAAGCTATATGAATAATTAATCTATGATAAAATGAGTCAAGCATATATATTAGCAAAAGGGATGACTCTTCAATAAGTGGGTTGGGAAAACTGGGCAGTCACATGCAAAAAAGTTAAGTAGATCACTATCCCACACCACACACAGAAATGAACTCCAAGTAGATTAAAGACTTGGATTTGAGACCTGAAATCATAAAATACAAAGAAGAAAACAGAATTCTTCATGACTGAGGCTTCAGTGATGTCTCTGTGGATTCATCTCCAAAAATAAGAGAAACAAAAAGGACAACGTAAACACTGGGGCTTAGTGCCCAGAGACAAATGAGTGGATTGGGAAGATGTGGTCTCTATGTACACAATGGACTGCTACTCAGCTGAGAACAAGCAAGAAAAAATTTTGCTATTTGAAACAGCATGGTTGATGCTAGAGGCCATTATGCTGAGCAAAATAAGTCAGAAGGAGAAACATGAATCCTGGATAATGTCACTTATATGTGGAATTTATCAAAACATAGCAAAAGGTCAGGCAGGTGAAGCCAAATGAATAACAAACCCTGGAAATCTGACTGTAGAATTGGGGCTACGGAGGGGGAGTGGAGAGACCAAAGTGGGGAAGAAGAGCAGTGTACTTCAGGGGAGGGCTGTGGGCGCAGGGGTTGTGGGTGTGGGGTGGTGACAATACTTGGAGGGGTGACGTACACCTCTAAATAATATAGTGTTACCACATAAATAATATGCTCCTGTGATTAAAATTAACTTAAAAAAACATTGGATTAGACAATTTTTAGTCATCTCTCCAAACCTGAATATCCATTAATAGGAATAAAGTAATGATATAATTTTGTTGCTCAGAATTATTGAAACTAATTATAGTTATAACCTTTTTCTTTGTAGTATTGATGGCTAATTTTTTACAGTGTGTTGTGCTCCCCAGGGCAGAAGCCCTGACTGTGGAGACACACTCCTGTGCCACTGTCCCCTCTGGGCAGCCCTTTCTGTCTTCATAGCCAGTGTGGACATCTCTCGGGTATGGTAGCCCAGGCAACTTGAACTTTGAGGCCCCTGAGCTACCCAAATATAATTCCAGCAGCCCCTAAAGAGTCTTATCTTTCTTCAGTGTCTCATCCATAAGTAATTTTGGGGGAAGCAGTTGAAATTTCAGTTTGTTTTCCTCCCTCAAGTGTAGATCCAACCAATATTTAACGAGATTCTACTCTCCAATTTAAATCCTCATATTCCTAGGAAAAATTGATGGTCAGATATTTTTCAGAAATTTCTTGACCGATTGGGTTTAGAAAGCCCTTCATACAGAGAGATGATGGATCACTCATTAAAAGTTCACATGACATATGTCAAGCGACAATTTCCACGTCTCGTCGTGAAGTGGAAGATTCGTGCACTGTGTCAGGAGGGGTAGCTTTTCCTTAGCCCACAGACCTAATACCAAATTTATAGACCCTTAGAAAATAGAGGAAAACAGCACCATAAAGTATTTATGGATTACCTATTTTTTCAGTTTCCTTTTTGGAAATATGTAGCATGAGTGCAGTGAAGTATTCAGGAAAATGCAATGAGAAAGCTCTCCCAAGATTACCATTTTTAGCATGCTAATGGCTTTGATCTTAAACTATGAACTTGCAGGAACTGCTGAAGAGCTCTGCTGCCATCTGTTGACAATGCAAATGTCTTTTATGGGTTCTATGGTGAATAAGACACATTTTTATTAGAAAATGTCTCTAGAAAATGAGGTGTTTCGGAAAACGCCTAGTTTGTATGATAAATATATGATATGGCATTCAGAATTATTTATAATGCACTATTAACTTTTCCTTTTAATATGGAAAAGGTTTATTAATGAATTGACTTATACGAGCAAATTTACTGAATGATGTAGATGTTAAGATTATTGCTTACCACCAGCCAGCAATTTGCAAGACTTAAGGTATTAACTGAATCTATGTTGATGCATCAAAATATTGTTATGCTGGGTTTACGACATTCAGTGGAATGGGATTAACATGTTATTAGGGATGTAGAAAGTACATTTTAAAAAGTTAGATGAAATTTTAGCAAATTGACTGGAGAAAGATCGTTTTAAAAGGATGTGTTGATACAATATAGTAAAAAGTCAGGCTTCCGCGTTTTCTTTCTTACTTTGCATATTAGACTAAAATGAAAGGCGCTGTACCCCAGGCCTCCTGACGCCAACACTTCCCAAAAAGGACAAGAAAAACCTGACCCTGGACAGTCAGAGAAAATGTACCCATCAGAAAATTTTTCTCTCCTCTTTTCCTATTCAAATATTTCAAGTCAGACATTCACTATTACAGGCCGACGGGTGAAGGAAAAGTACAGGACTGTCTCAGCTGTTTCTGCTTCCCGGAGCGAGCCAGCTGTGAGCGGAACCGACGGCGAGTGCAGCTCCCAGAGGCCGGGGAGTGATTCTGCAGCCTGAGACTGAGCATCTGTCCTCCAGGCCTCGGCTTTGAGGTGCGCCACGAGAAAGGGCCGGTGGAGAAGGATTCCGGGCACCCACGGGGGAAGTGAGTGACACCCCACCTTCTGTCTGGGGTAAGTTTATGCTAACCAAGGAGTTGCATATGGAGGTCAAAAAAAAAAGGCTGGGCTGGTGAATGGGTGTCAACACGGAGGCCCCACAGAGCTGGTGGGAACTTGGCCTTTCTCGAGGCCGCCATTCTGACCCCGGGTCCTCTTCCATTGAGTGGAATTCGCCGTGGGTCGGGAATTGAAGGAACTCTGACCTTGCCCTCCGGCCTCCCCAGCACACCTCCGCGGCAGCAAATGAGCGTTCCAAGGCTGAGCAGAGCGGCGCTCCGCGCGCCGCCTAGTGACGAGCCAGAGAGCTGCACGTCAAGTGCGGAGAATCGACTGCTCCGCTCCACCCCAGCAAGCACAAGCCGGGTTTCTTCACCTCTTCCCACGCAACAAACAAGAAAATCTCAAGATTAGTCAAACATGTCGCTGGTGGAAACCTGACGTGGGGATGTGGTTCTTGTGAAGATAAGGCTGCCTTGGTTATGGAGGAAGTTGGAGAGCGGAGGGGGTGTGCCTGTGTTTGTATTTCACATGGGCCAAGCAACTCTTTTTTTTTTTTATGTTCTATAATGATGGAAAAATACAGAGAATCCAAGATGAATAATGCATGGTGTGTAAAATATAAGCAAGGGCAAATGGGGCCCGAGATTTCTGCATTGCAATGTTGCAGAGTGAAGGGGGCGTTCATAATGTCACAAGCCAACGTTTCTCCCCCATTAACTGGTGTTAGCATGTAGGGGCTGGGACAACTCCTTCTGCCCTGAGGCCTGTCTTCAAAAATATTTACTTTTTTTTTTTTACTGTGTCCTTTGCATTCTCTCCCCCTTTTTCGCCACCACTTCTTTCTCCTACTTGTGCACTTTATCATGACTTCTTCATAAACTGACTCTATTTTGTAATTATACCTACTCTCTATGGTCACAATGTTTAGCCATCTTTACGAGCAAAAAAATAATAAACTCAAATTAATACCTATGTGTATCTAGCCAACAGTCTCTGACACAGCTTGCGGGGATGTATTTAAGTTTTCATTCCATACAGACATTGAAATGATCGTGCAAAGTGACTTGATCTCATTCAACTCAATTACCATTTTTTACAACTTCTCTTCACTGAACTCTGAGATACTGGAAATAAGGCAGTTTGCTTGTGGTTGAACATCTTTGGTTTGAGTCGTATGATTTCAGGATGTATCTGAAATGCAAAAACAAGGTGTCACCTGGAGGTGGCAAATGTCTTAGTTCATGGTCTTCTCAGTTTATGGCATACCAGGGGAGGAAATTAATTAGAATATAGCCCAAAGATAGAAGGACTCAGTTTCTCATTTGGGGGCCCTTTCCCTTGTAACACCTTCACTCAGTTGCCTTAAGAGCAAAACAGGTCTGAGAGAGAGCTGCCGTCAGGTGACTGATAGATTCACCTTCGTGTACCATCCGAGGGGAAGCCCGCAGCCAGGTGTGGGGCTGTGCTGTATTTGCGAAGAGTGAGGGCATAGAAAATTTTTGTGAAAAAACAAAACACCAACTTTATCAAATCTAAAGCAGTATTCATCCATAAGGTATTGAGTCTTAGCTAAATTCAGCTAAGCTCTGTCTACTTTTTCTTGTTTTTTCCAATGATAGTTAATCTTAATGGTTATAGCACTGATAAGATCATTAAACGTCTTTCAAGAACAATTTGATTTGGGGAGGTTGAATATAAAGACTACAGACTTTGGGCTGTGTGACTTCTGTTGCCATTATGCTGCTGGGTTTGTTTATATATTTTTTTAATTTTATTTATTTTTTTATTTGTGTCTTTTACATTACTGTATATTCTCATGAAGAAATAACCTACATGGGTGTGAAACCATACCCCACTTTCCTGAAAAAGAAATAGGATAGGATTTAGTATGGAACAACCATTTGTGTTTTCATTTGCTCCACCATCAGTTTCTAGAGCAAGGGAAGTAGTGACGTGCAAAGTGCGTTCAAGGATACCAGGGTCTTCGAGGTCGTTCTATTCTCCCGGCGGGAAGCATGCAAGAGAATAAGTACAGTCAACCGTTTGGGTATTGAATTTGTTCTGAAAAGAAAGATTTAAGGGGACCTGCTTAAACACTTTATTTGTTTGAAAGAGATGATACAATTGTCATCTTGGGATGGTTTGAGAGATTTTTAGCCTAAAGACACATTATCTAATCTCTCCCAAATAATTATCATTATAACCACTATGATTTAAATCACTATGATTTACTACTATTACTGAAGCTAATATGCTAGGTTCTTAGCTATAATTTAAGTAAAATTAGCACACTTTTGGAAGTCTTTGCTAGTTTAACTCGTGTCTCTTTAAGACACCGTCAAGAACAATTTGTCCTACCAGAGAAGTCACGAACTTTGGACTCAGCCCAAGTTGAATCCAAACCTCAGCGCATCCATTAAATAGTTGAATGAACTTCAGCAAGTTCAAAATCCCTGAAGCTCAACTTTCTCACCTCTGCGGTTTTCCTGAGGAGTGAAGAGAATGTGTGTGAGCTGAACGTCAGTAACTGGAAGCTGTGATCATTTTGGATGCAGAACCATTTTATTCTTTCTTCAAAACCACTGTCTGCAGCTTCAGCCCGCGGCTGTGGGTCCTCACAAAGCGCGCTCTGGGCGCCCGCACCTGCCTCCAGGAGGGGAGCCCCCTCCCCCCCCCCAGTCCGAGGCAGAGGCAGAAGCATCAGACTCACTCAGAGAGAATGTCTGGCCAGGTCCGGTCACCCCACGATCTGGCCAAGCTGACAGAATGAAGCCCCGCACCCCTGGACCGGCCGCTTCCGGCGTTCTGTTCTGAAACGGGAAGTCACCACGGCGCGCCCTGTGCCTCAGTTTCACCACCTGCGAAATGGACAAAATGTAATCACGTGAAGAGTAAATCAGTTTCTTTTTTAAATTGTTAGGTGAATATTTTACCCCGCGCTAGCTGACAGTAGATGCTCCGTGTATGTCAGATTTTAAGCTTTGTTTGCTTGGCTGTTCCGTTTCCTTCTCCCCCGGCCTGAGGCCAGGTTACAGGAACACCGAAAAGCTAGAACATTAGTGACCGTTAGAACATAGTTCTGGGGGCCTCCCTGGTGGCGCAGCGGTTGAGCGCTGCGCTGTGGAGCTGTCGGCAGCGCAAGATGCGAGTTCGACGCCCGGCCGGGGAGAATCCCACATGGCGCAGCAGACCTCTCCTGCCTCGCCCGCTGCTCCCCTCAGCAGTGTGTTTCTGATCTGCCTGTTCTGCTCCCCGCTCTGGCTCTGGTGAACCTTCTCGCCGCCCCACGCCTCTGGCCTGGACCCCAGCTTGTATGTATAAATGAATAAATCTATAAAAAAAAAAAAAAAGAACATAGTTCTGGTGTATTGATTCGCCATACTCCCAAATTATGGACAAAATGCCCATCGATGAATCCATCCATTACCTGCATCTCTCTGTGAACACTTGGCTAACAGGATGTCGTGCAGCTCTTGGTGTAAAAACTGGGCGCCGCCTCCGTCCCCCTCAGGCTGCCCTCGAGGTCCCGCCATCACCAAGGCAGAGCCAGACGCAGACACCACAGCCGAGGGGGGCTGCTGGGTCCCGGCGTCACCGGCCAGGCGCCCCGGCCCGCCGACCGCTGACTGAGGGGCACGAGGCAGAGGCGAAGCTCCGGCGTGCGGAGGGTGCGCGGCTCCCGGCGGCTTCCACAGACAGCCGTGCAGCTGCTGGCTCGGGGGCCTGAGCACACGACCGCATTGCGGGTCCCCAGGGCCTTGTCTGCATTGTCGGGGTCACCAAGGAGTGTCCCCCTAAGAGGGGTCAGAGGGAGGATTGGAGAGCGGGAGCGAGCGCGGCGAGCGCGGCGGAGGGGCAGAGCCGTGGCCGACGCAGGGGCCTCAGCCCAGCGCGTTCTCCCCACTCGCCTGGGCCGCCGCTCTGTGGTGCCTTGGCCTCAGAGTTTAGGGGTCCCCGGAATGGCGACACAGTAGGTTTCTGCTGTTCAAACTCCAAATCGTCGTGATGTGTTTTGCAGCCACGGGAAATGAGCGCAGTGGTGGAGAACTGGAGAAATTCGCTGAGACAATGGTGAGAAAAGACTAATTGATGACTCTACCCACTAGTTCATATAACCCAATATTAAAATAGCCTTTTCTTTGTTACATTTATATTGTTTGCTATATTTATATTGTTACAGTATTATCACAATAATATTAAGTCCATTGCCTCCACGGGGATATAGCCGCAGAGCTGATAGAGAAAATACAGAGCAAAGGAGTTTGCACCGTGAGGCCTCGGCAGGGACGGGCAGGCTGCCTCCTGCGTGTTTTAGGGGGAAAGCAAGGAGAACGAAGTCGGGGTGTCTGTAGTTTGACCCCACACTGGTCAGAGGGCTCACTCCTGCGGCTGCTGATTTACTAGCCATTGCTGTGGCAAGAGAGTTTCTGCTTTCCATGAAAGGAAACCATGGTTCCCCTAGGTCAGCGTTCATGGAATGTTGAGAATATAAATATCACTTAAATAGAAATTTCGGGTGCATCTCAATGACCACAGGGTTATTCATTTTATTTTTATCACATTCCAAACATTTTGGGACTGTCATGAATAAACACTTAGTCCATAAACACCCACCTGCATTAGTAGCAAATATCCCCAGACCCGTGAGGGATACTACAGAGCTAGGTAAGCAGACAGCGGGCGACACTGTGCATGTCCCAAATCTCAGCAGAACCTCTTGGGAGGGAGTTGTGGAAACACACACTTAAGAAACACCAATTACAATAGTGCGTGCATCAGTGGAAGTCAAGTCTAATTGAAATATTATGTGGCTTGCAGGAGAAATCAAGCAGGGTTAAAGCAATATCCATCTTCCTAGTATTTCAGAAAGCATTATAAGAAAGAAAGTTGGAGAAATTGAGAGGAAGTAAGTCTGTTCATTGTAAAGCAATTTATAGGCAGATGATTTAGGCAAAAGAGACACTTATGCATATATAGAGAGAGCTGTATAAACATTTCAGAAACAGTTCATATGATTTTACAGAGATTTTTCATCTGTAAACAATCGCCATCCTATTTTCATATGGAAATTTCACCAGAGAAAATTGTGGTGTTGTTTTATGATTTTTCCTCATTTCTAAAATATGTATGATCTTGGTAGCAGCGGAGATATAATTTTTGCTTAATAGGAGAGAACATTCATGTGGGTATCGAGGAATCAGACCTTAATGCCACGGCACCCATCACAAGGGCACGCGGCGGCCGGCGGGCGGCTTGTGACTCTGACCGAAGAGAAAAGCTTAAATAGTTCAAGCTTTCCGTTCTTGTCGAGGTGATGCTGGGGGCGTGCTGTCGACTACACAGGCGCGACTCACGCCCACCGACCGTCCTCACCCCAGGGCGAGAGCCTCTCTCTGCTCCCCCCTCCCCCCGCCCCCTGCATCAGATTTTTAGGGTAGTTTTGGTTTAGTTTTTCCTCTTCTTTTGTTTCTTTGCACTCCGCACGTACACAGTCATCCCATCCGCCGTTCATGCTTCTCCTTCGGATTCATTCCGCTTGAAGCAGCGCTCCTTCCCTCACACCTGCTGCTGTTCCTGTCTTCGCATCGTCATCTGTCATTATGGTCTTGCCCAGCGTCCTTGAGAAACGGCAGCAAACAACCTGGAAAGCGCCCCCCTTGCGCTGCCATTCCTGGATTCCGCCTGCGCGCACGTGGGCGCATCCAAACCAGACTCCCAGGTGCCCCTGAAGTGAGCGGAAACCTGGACATTTCGTCTTAGACGCCTGTGTCACACCTACATGCTCCGGGGCCTTCTGTCCATCTCCTGCGTAAGACACAGCCCCAACTTCCCTGCAGATAATTTGGTTCAAAACACCAACTTTTTTTTTCAGATTTTTTTATTTATGCATACAAGAACTGGGGTGCAGGCCAGAGGTGTGGGGGGTGAGAGGAGTCCCCAGAGACAGAGTGGGGAGCAGAACAGGCGGATCCTCCTAAGTACACTGCTGAGGGGAGCAGCGGGGAGACAGGAGGGGTCTGCTGCGCCCTGTGGGAAGCTCCCTGGCCGGGGATCGAACTCAGGGCACAGTCGCTGCAGATCGCTTCACAGTGCTGAGACTTAACCCCCGTGCCACCAAGGAGGCCCCCAAAACACCAACTTTTAAATCCTTAAAAGAAAAATAAGGATACTCTGCCGTTTCTTACTGCTTAAACCTGCCTAGTGAAATTTTATGTCTTAATCAAGTTGGGCCTCATGGGTACAATAATATCTAAATTTCACCATTTATTAGAGAAATTGGAGCTTCATTTTAAGTAGAACTCCCTTCAGAGGCAAACGAAAGTTTATTATTGTGTATTTGTGAAAGCTTCTGCCACCTGAGCGTCACGGCCACTCATCGCTGTGAACAGCACGTGGCTGAGTAGACACTCATCGCTCCAGAAATACGTGATCATCCTTTTTTTTTTAACATCCTTCTGCATCTTTAGTTTCACTGCATGCAATAGCTGGATTGTATCTCACGGTAGACTCATTCGCCATTCTTTTCTTTGGTGCTTTAGGGGAGGTGAAAACCGAGACACTAATATTGTAAAAGTCGCTTATGGAA
This sequence comes from Scalopus aquaticus, assembly GCA_004024925.1. NCBI lineage: Eukaryota > Metazoa > Chordata > Mammalia > Eulipotyphla > Talpidae > Scalopus > Scalopus aquaticus. The sequence continues at coordinate 226,795 of PVIJ01000570.1, forward strand.
GAGAGTATTGGAAAGTTCAGTGAGATTTTGAAATCAAATGAGATATTCTCCGAACTTAGTGAGGCAAGGGTTTTTGAAAGCCATTTTTTTTGCCCTTTAAAGTGTTCACATTGTGATTTAACCACATTATTACTGGGCTAGGTAGGGGAATCTCATTAGATACACTTCATTGTATTTTGTATTAAAATTCAGGGAATCTGAGGCTTTTAATGCATAGAAATGTAGCAGAATTTACATCTTCTACTTTAGTAATCAACCATGTTATTGTCTGTTACCCTTTGCTGATTCCAATGTCAGAAACAATACTTCCATCTATGTCTCAAACCGAATTCATAGATGACTTAGGGTACAAATGGAATTTTGCACAATCTTTTTTTAAATAGAGCTTAACTGGCAAAGCAATTAGTTGAACGTAATTTGATAACACCAGCAACTTTCTCCCCAAAATGATGGCACATACTTCATTATGGCAAAGTACACAGATGTTATAGAAATATTTTTCTATACTTTGTCATGAGTATGTGTGTGTATGGACATACACACGCATTCCTGACAATGACTGTAAGACTTTAAAAACATCACTGTATTTTATAGTTGAAATGTTCATTCCTGGGAACAAAGGGGAAACATTTAGCAATGGTCTTCCTTGAATTCGAAGAAGCCAAACCATAGAGTGACAGCGTAGACCCAGAAAGTTGTGTTTACAAGTAAATTCAGTCCTGACCTTGGATAGTAAAACATCTCTCAAAGCAGGACGAGGCTCTTCAAACACAATTGTTACTTAAAGAACGGACACTGCAGTGGCAGGAAGACGCCGGGCCTTTGGTGGCTTTTTCAGACTTTTGATGTTTTTGCACCATTTGTCGTGAGGCAACCAGGTGCAGGGCGGGAGGTGGGGGGCGCTGGCATGCCCCCAGCCCCTGGTGATTTACTTTCTCTGGGCTCTCGGCGTCTCTCATCGTCTCTTCCCTGGTGACCCGTGGTGGCGACGTGGCGGTGATGGTGAGCGGCCTTTCTTGTGCTTGGCTGCAGTTTGCCTACTTTTCCAGAGACAGTTTTAAGTTAGTTGCTCATTTTTTTAATTGGGTGGTTTGCTTTTTACTTGAGCTGTAAACAGCAATGGTCAACAACCGGAAATCATACTGGTTTGAGAGGAAATAGACCATCATTACTTCCCAGCTTAGGAATTTATTTAATAAATGCCAACATTTTAAAATTTACTGACCAAGTTGTATTTTAAGTGGATTTACCAAATAGTAGATTTATTTTGAAAGTGCACCTAGCGGTTATCTATTTAATTTTTCCACGATACTTCAGGAAATATGTTTAAGCCATCACTGATTTTTTTCTACTGTTATCCTTATTTTACTATTTGCATCTGTAGGGGCAATGAGGGAATCAGGTCTTCCTGCCTCCGTCAACGACAGACCCCTGCGGTCCCACGCGGGGCCTGCCAGCGGCACCTGGGGCGGGTATGGGCGGCTTGGTGGGCTTCCCTGGGCCTGGGGCTGACCTATAAGGGGCAGAGGCAGAAAACAGCGCGGTGGGGGGCACAGGAGCATGGACAGAGCCCAGTAGAGATGGGAAGGGGCCACAGGAGACTCCAGAGAGCCCAGAGAGAGTGAAGATTCCCCCGGGGCTGGGAGCCCCGCCAGCCTCCACCCCCGGAACCCCGCTGCCTACCCTGCTCCTGGCTGCCTCACCACAAATGCTGCAAAAAAAAAAAAAAAGAAAAAAGAAAAAGGGCCTGAAAAGCCACGGAGGGCGCCAGGACGCCCGCTCACCCCACCCTCGCTGGATCCTGGAGAGCATCCCGGCGCCTGCGCTGCAGTATCCTTCTCAAGCACCGGTGTTCCAGTTCCCGTGCCAGCTTAAGAATACGTTACGCTGCATTAAGTTCACCACTGAAGTTACAATTCTGTCCTTGACAGTACAACTTTCTCCTTTTTCCCAATTTACCTTCCCCCTTCTCTCTTCCCTCCTGGTAACACTGGTCAACAAATTTTTACAAAAGTCATGTTACTGGGCCTCCCTGGGGGCGCAGCGGTTGAGCGCTGCGCTGTGGAGCTGTCGGCAGCGCACGATGCCAGTTCGACACCCGGCCGGGGAGAGTCCCACATGGCGCCGCAGACCTCTCCTGCCTCGCCCGCTGCTCCCCTCAGCAGTGTATTTCTGATCTGCCTGTTCTGCTCCCCACTCTGTCTCTGGTGAACCCTCTCGCTGCCCCACACCTCTGGCCTGTACCCGCTTGTGTGTATAAATAAATAAATCTTAAAAAAAAAAAGTCATGTTACTGAAATAAAATTAGTCATTTCCTATCAATTTGCATGTGCTCAACACGAATATGACAGTCAAATTCTAATTTGGGTTCTTGTTTTTTCTTTTGTAGTCTGCAATAAATGAATGTTTACATCACGAAATGCATGCCAATAACAATAAGCCTGTGGTTAATACCTGTAAGAAATCAAGTCATAGACTACCTCTTAGATTCCATTGCTTGTCACTTGTACAGCTATTCAGGGTCACCTCTGGGGAGTGTCCAGCAGTAGTCAGCCAGCATTGTAGTGGACCATTTTCCCTGGAATCTTTGTTCCATTGATGCGATATCTTGATGAAAACGTTCGGCATGTTCATCACTAACCATACCACAGTTTCCAGGGAAGAAATCCAGATGGGAATGAAGGAAGTGGATCTTTAGAGACATATTGCAGCCAAGTTTCTGATGCTGCATCAGCATGTCTTCTACTAGTTCCTTGTAGTTTTCTGTCTTAACATTCCCAAGAAAGTTTGTAGACACTAGGCGAAAAGCATTTCATGCTTGTTTCGCATCACCCTGCAGCAAGTTGTTGAACTGGTCATCTTTGAAGAGCTCTCGAATCTGAGGATCCGCAAAAACTCCCTCTTTAATCTTTGCTTTGCTGAGTCGAGGAAATTTTTCATGCAGCTATTGGAAAGCCGGTGAGGTCCGGTCCATGGCTTTCACGAAATTCTTCATCAAACCTAGTTCGATGTGAAGGGATGGTAGCAGGATTTTGTGAGCCTCGACCAGAGCTGGGTGCTGGATATTCTCTCCAACTGCTACATTTTGTCTGTGAGTCCATTTCTTCTGGAAATAGTGCAATTCACTTGCTCAGCTATCCCACTCACATAAGAAACACATGTATTTTGTATCTCCCTGCTGCAGTCCCATTAAAAGGGAAACTAGCTTCAAATCACCACAGACGTGCCAGCTGTACTTGTTATACTCAATGGAATTCAGTAGCTGCTTTAAGTTATCGTATGTCTCTTTCATGTGGACAGCATGCTCTACTGGAATAGCTGGAAGACAGTTTCCATTGTGCAAAAGCACCGACTTAAGACTCAGTTTTGAAGAGTCTAGAAATAGTCTCCATTCTTGTGGGTCATGAATGATTTCTAAGGCATTCATGAGGCCCTCAATATCGGAACAGAATACCAGAGTACTTTCCTTTCTGAAGAAAGGCTCCAACTGCTGGTGGCGCTTTCGAGATAAAGTAATTGTGACATGTTCTTCTAGAAGATTCCATTTTTGGAGTCTTGATCCTAGCAATTCTGCCTTGTTCTTGGATAAATCCAAATCACGAGCCAGGTCATTTAGTTCTTCCTGTGCTGGTCTGTGTGGGGTTAATGATGCACCACAGTGAAAATCTGGACCACTGCATGCTGATGGAACAGGAGAACAGGTCGCTCACCCTTGTCCTCATCAGATGAATCAAGAGAATATTCTGCTGGAGGTTCTGGAATAGGAAGCCCCTCACCATGTGGCACTGGTCTCAATGCAGATGGAATGTTTGGGTAGACTATTCTCGACTTCTTTTGCTTCATTATTCCACTGGAAAGAGGAGGAACCAAGCAGAAGTAATAGTTTTTTATGTGGTTGCTTGGCTCTCTCCCCACCATGGGGACTGCAAATGGCATTGATGGTCATTTGCCACTGAACCGCTGTGAAAGCTTTGTTGTCCATGTAGCACAGCATAGATGAGGGGCCCAGGGCTTGTCTTGGTCACCAACTTTGCATTCGAAGTAAAGATGATAAGCCTTCTTCACTTGAGAAGCGATACTTTTCTTCTGGTTGGCAAATGTCACCTCCCCACAAATAGAGCAGAAATTGTCCACGCTATGAACGCACTTTCGAGGCGTTACTATTCTGTATTGTGCCTAAATGGATAAAATAATAACAGTTCTATGGAGCAGTAGCTTAAACTGTCCCGCACAAAGTCTGAAATATTTTCAGCGCTCAACCTTTCCACAGGGCTTTATGGAGTGCACTGCTGACGTCAGCTTCCTTCAGCAGCTGCCTGGCAGTAGTATTGCATTGCATCAGAAAATGATGCAATCAACTCTGGATGATGTGTGCATGATGGTATTATGCAATACGATGCAATATGACATCCTTCTAGGCTGATTTAGGATGTTGTTGCAGTCCTACTGGATAAATTTACACGGTGAAACATATAAAATGAATTATATAAAATATCTGTAAAATGAGAGCTAATAAAAAAAATTTAGGGTTATATTCATGTTCAGCACACCAAGATACTACAGATTAGGGCCTTTTTAAGTCAGTAACAATCTCACTGTTGCCCAGTGTAACTGATAGTGGGCCTTGTGGTCCAAAAGCCTATTTTGGTTTGATCTGCCCATTGTTTGTTCAGTAACTTGTACTTGTGTTGAGATTGAAGAGTTCCCCTGGCAAAAAAGTGATTGCTTTTTAGATGCCTTGGTTAAACAACTGTAACATATTTAAAGATGTCTTCTATTCCAGTAATAATGTATTTGCCCTCGTCTCGTTGCTCTTGCAAAATAAGGTGGATGGCTGATGTGCAAACAACAGCACTTCGTTCTCGGGGTTCTGGAAGCTGAAGTCCCCGAGCAGGGAGCTGCAGGGCCAGCTGTGGACACTTCCTGCTGGACCACCCCGGCCACCAGCATCCAGCTGCAGCAGGCTCATCTGCAAGAGCGGCTGCGGGGACTCAGTGGTCAGGCTGAGACACTGTCCTCACAGGCTGTGATTTCTCGCCTTTTATGCCCATGGAATCCACATGAAGGTATGTAAATTGAAGCATTAAAAACCGCCTCTGGAATTCAAATAACCAAGAGCTGCCAATTAAATCCAGAATGTATAGTGTTCTTTCCTGCAGCTCTTGTTTTCTTAGGCAAATTATACTTCAGTCTGTAAACAATACCAACATGCTGATCATGCTAATTATTTCCATTTATTTTATGACTGATCATTAAATTAATATAATTTGAGCAAATGGATTACTCAGGCATTAGTAAAATGCCTTTTGTGGCATTCACTATCTTAAATCACAATATGCTCAACCAAAATGAAGCAACAAACAGACCCCAAAATGAAGGCTGACTATTTTATTGACATCTGCAGGCATTTTGTTTGCAATAAAATTTCCAAAGGAAACATCGGAAAATGGGAATGCAGATAATGGGAATAATAAATAAATTTCAAGAATTCTTTCTTTAGCAACATCATATAGTGTTTTTCTTTTTGGGGCTTTGTTTTGTCATTAATTATCACACATGATCCCATTTGAAAAGGTTTATGGGAGGAAAACACACAGGAAATGAGGAAATAATCTCAGGTCAGGGGAAATTACAGAATCCGGAGAAGACTGTGATGGCCTATGTTGGTAACTGAGGGTGCCAGGATGATGGGCCCCACAATGCCAGGATACCTACTCCAGGAGACCGTGTGTGTTTAATCATGATCCATTTCAGGTGACTTAATTGGTAGCTGCTAGCAAAACACTTTATATATGTATATATATTTGTGTATATATTCCAATTTAATTTAAAATTCTACACAATGAATTTCTAGTGGTAAAATAACCAGGAAAGGAAACCAAGAATAGTAGAAGAAATGTTTCCATTTTTTACAAGGTCAAATAGTTTTAGGCCCACACCAGGTTACCAGCAGTCAAAGTAATCTCAATTTTGAATACCAATCCTCAATAAAATAGCATCACATTTATCCATATTAATTTAAAAGGTAATATGGAACACAGTGGCCAAGTGGGGACTCTGTAAGCCTTCAAGGAGTATGAATTGCTATGATTAAGCCTATCATTAGATTAAAATGTGTGATTTTTTTTCTGTAAATGCTCAAAACCATTTGCTAAAATGAGAAAATATTTTTTATTAAATACCATAAAGTTTGAAATAAATTGGATAATTCCTGAATTGATAGGATACATGTATTGGTATCAATATATGAACTGAAGTGTCATCTTCAAAGTATCAAAAGGCAATCAAAAGCGTCCCCTTCAAGTCAGAAACAAAAAGGATTCCCACCCTCATTGTTATTTAACGTTCAGTAGCGGGTAGCTACAACAATTACAATGGAGAAAAAGAAAAGTATCAAAATTGAAAGGAAGAGAGTAAAATATTTATTGCTTGAAAAGTGTTATGTTCATTGCGGCACTGTTCACAATAGCAAAGGTATGGAAGCAACCCAGATGTCCAAAAATAGATGATTGGATCCAGAAGATATGGTACATATACACAATGGAGTACTATTCAGCATGGAAAGAAGATAAACACATGGAATTTGCAGCGACATGGATGGAATTAGAGGGGATCATACTCAGCGAAACAAGCCAGAAAGAAAGAGAAAAATATCGAATGGTTTCACTTATAACAGGACTATAGGGAAACCAAATAGGAGAGACACTTGGCGGGGGTGGGGGGTGGGGGAGGATGAGGGCACAAAATGGAGTAGAAAAGAAGACAAGGGACCACAGAGATGGATCACGGGTGAATTGGTGGTGGGTTACCCAAGGGGAATACCAAATATAAAAGATACAAATAACAATAAAAATACATTAAAAAAGAAAAATGCATATGTGATGCCAGAAAGCCCAATATAATTTACTCGTTAATTGCTAGGTCTTCCAAATTAATATTCTAAAACAAATGCCTAGCTGCGCAAACAAAGACTAGTATCAAAATAAAATGAAATAAAAGATTACCTGTAAGAATCAAAAACAAAGACTAAAATTTCTAGTCACAAATTTAAGGAAAAATACAGACATCAGTATTGAAAGAGAAGAATTAAAAAGTTATTCATTGTTGAGAAGATTTGAATAAATGAAAAAACTTTTTTCTTTGAGTAGAGAGTAAATAGTCCTGAAGACATTAAATGCTGAACAGCATAAAAGCATCAAGAGAGACACTTTGCATGACCTTATAAAAATATGTGTGTCTGCTTTTTCCTTGATACATTGGTGAGAATAACCAGGGAAGAAGATGAATAAACTCTCTGGCATTGATAGAACTAAGAACAGCTGTATTAGACACTTTTAGTCAAAGCCATGACAGGTGTTATATAGGTATTGTCGTTAAATGTGTGTGTGTTTGCAATTATGTCCTATACTCTGTTGAGGTGAAAAATAAATCAATGAGAAAGTGAAAAAAGTGAAAAACTTGAAAATTGACATGATAATGAGGTTATTTAATACATAATAACATTACATTTTCTAATTGGGTTAAATTTCAATTATGGTTAGGTCCACTGGGTGCCAATAAGAGAATTTCAGTCTCTTCTTATTTTCACAAAAAGGATTCCAACATACTATCCTTTTCAAAAAAGAGTTTTAAGAATTTCCTAGATGCGGAGTTTGAGACTGGGCATTGGGGAGGAATTTTAAGTATGACATCGAAGTCAACGGCACAAGAAATGAACGATCTCATGCACAAATGAAAAACCACATCTGTTGGGGATGTGCTCTTTTATCTGAGTAGACCAGAAACCCTAAGAGTGGCTTCAAGATGAACAGGATTTAGGGCCTCCCTGGTGGCTCAGCGGGTTAAGCGCTGCGCTGTGGAGCTGCCAGCAGCGGCATCGCGAGTTCGATGCTCGGCCAGGGAGATCCCCACAGGGCACAGCAGATCTCTCCTCTCTTGCCCGCTGCTCCCCTCAGCAGTGTGTTTCGCTTGATCTACCTGTTCTGCTCCCCATTCTGTCTCTGGTGAACCTTCTCACCACTCCCCACCTCTGGCCTGCACCCCAGTATGCAAAAATAAATAAATCTTAAAAAAAAAAAAAAAAAAAAAGAGCAGGTTTTCCTCGTAGCACAAAAGCGACGTGTCGCTGAGGTGAAGCGCGGATGTGAACTTCAGAGTCCCTGGGCGGAACACCCAGCGCCTCCACTTACAAGCCGTGTGGTCTTGCAAAGCTCATTTGACATTGATGCGCCTGCACTTTCTCACTGGTAAAGTGGAGCCTGGAAAAGTTCCTACCACATAGATGCTCTGTGGGACTCACCGGAGGTTGCCCACACAGATCGGAACAGCCGCTTGCACGCTGCAGGCGCTCGGTAATTACTTGCTGAATGAATGAATGAACGAATGAATGAATGAGAGTTACTGAAAGTGAGAGTGAGCTGCTAAGGGAAATGCCAGTGGCAGCAACGTGGCATTAAGAACCCGCTCACTCTGCTTCTGACGACGTGCAATGGGTCCTTCTGTGTCCACATCCGCTCTGTATCTGGAGACTGCCTTCCCTTGCCTGTGTCTACACTCCTGTTGTCTACACTGGGGCTGTCACAGATTAAGGAGAGTGTTAAATTTGATTTCTCCGGAATGCAAAGAACAAAGCTCTGCTTACAGCAGTTCAGTGAGCAGGGATTTCAGTTTATGGGGATAAATGCAGACGGGGGGTGTGGGACGTGAGTTGGTAGTTGTGCAGTTAAACCTCTTGCTCTGATGAAGTGGGTCATCCCTGCAGTTTCACCAGAAACTCCTCACTAGATCCCCGCTCAACTGCTCCTCCCTGCCCCACTCATCTCTGTCCCCAGGCCTGGCCGTGCTCCAGACTTCAAATAACCTTCTCTGACGTAAGAGCTAGGGGTGCTCAAAGCCTTTCAAAGGGCTAGTGACAGCCCACAGTAATAGCCCGAGTGACAGCCCACCAGTGCTGACGTGGTTTTTGTGACCTACACTTTTCCAGCCCACGGATCTTTAAGACACTGTTTAAGATACTGTTATTTCTACCCCATGGTTTCTTTTTTCTTGATATCTCTTTTATGAAGTCCTAAGTGTGTGTTTGTCACGCTCTGGATCACTCACTCTGCTGCCAACTATCACGCCTTTGTGAGTCTTCTGTGTCCATCCCGTCGTCAGGACGAGGCTGCAGGAGGCAGGGGGATTCGGCAAAGGGAGGCGGCAGGTGACCGGGAACAGGCTTTGGTGAGGACCCTCTCGCACCACATGCGGGTGTCAAATGCAACATCCACCTGAAACCTGCCTCACGGACCCAAGGTGCGTTTATAATGTTTTTTCTAAAGAAGAGTCTGATGCGATCCCTTGGTTGGTTGGAAGGCTTATTGCATATTATTGTCACTTATACATTTTAGAGCTATTATCTTCATTTTTCCTTAATTAAAAATTCATTAGAAGTTAATCATATATTCTTATTTTAGAGGTGATGACAGTGCAGTGCCAGGAAGTGCTAGACCTTGCCAGGTTCACGAAGCTAATGCGTAATGAAGTCAGGCCGGGGCGGGACCTCGGCTGGACAGTGGCCTGCTACAGACCACCCTCAGCGCGGGCAGGACGCTGGTCTCTGGCGTCAGTGCTCACGTCTAGCTCACAGGGCCTGTCCGGGCCGCAGCGTCATCCAGAGATGACAACACAGACAGAGACCTCTTCTAAAGTACAAAGAGGGGGTATCTTTCCCAGGAGAGCTGGTGTGTCGCAGTGATCCAAAACCTGTACGCTGGCGAGCTCCAAGCGCAGCTCATCAGCTCTCTCTCCTCTCTCTCAGTCACACCCTCCTCCTCCTGCCTCCCTCCACCCAGCCCTTATTTGCTCTTTTTGTTTTAACCATCTCCTCAGTCACACCCCCCACTCTAGATACACATATATTATTTAAGTAACTTCATAGTTTATAATTATGATACATAATGATAGTCTCTTCCTTATTTATTTTAAATTTGAAGAATATGGAGGCCAAAGGAATTCATTTAAATTTCTATACCTGTCACTATAATATGATGCTATATACCGTTATAGAGCTCAGTGTGACACTATGAAAATCATAAAGTGCTATAGAAATGCTATGTTGTGAATAGCTCAAAAATAGAAAATAATTTCAAAGAGGTTTTGGATTTTTAAAAGATAAGACAGGTAAAAAAAAATGACTTTCTCACACTTGATGTGAGCATATATTACTTAGGTTATTTTCCACTTGCCACTTTTTAAAAATCCAAGCTATTGCTGGGCAAATGTGTGAATTGATAGCTAGTATTTAATATTAAAAAGAACATACTTGTAATTTGTCACATTGGGATTTACTTTATACATATATTTGTGTTGCACCTTGTCAGAAACCAAGGAGATCTTCTCCAGTTTGACACATCAGAAATGCAATTTAATTCTGTTGATGCAGCTCAGGGAGGGGCAGCTATTTTTGGCCTCACAGCAGGAACAACATCGAAGTTGCTTTTTAGTTGTTTAAGTGAAAAAACTATTAACTGAGAGAATGACATGCTGAAGAAAGGAACAGTGACAGATTATTTTACTCTTCTGACATCCCATCCTCTAACTTGAAGTCTTCAATGAGATATTTTTCAGAGCAGAAAAGTTGATTTTATATGCTTTTGCAGAGAAAACAAAATTATCGGTTTACAAGTGTGAATTAATTTTGTCTCAACTGCTCCATCACGCCACTGAATTTACTAGATAAACAGTTACTAAGTAGTTCCTTACCTGATTATCGTTTTTTAAAATACTAAAATGTCTATCATATATTCCATTTGGGGCCTTGGGGTCTTCAATTTGGTTCAATTCTAGGTTTATGGGTTGGACTACGCCATACATGGTGTAGCAAAATATCCGAAGAACGGTTTTGAAACAGCGAGGGGAAATAAACTGGAAAGCAACATTCAGGGAAATGCATCAGTCATTAAGTGTAGGAAATTCTTTCATTCATTAAAAACCCATACTGAGCAAAATCAGAAAATACCGATGCTTCGTTGTGGAGCGCGGGACCTTCGTTCATTCCTGATGTGTTTCATCTGCTAGGAAACCCAAGATCTCCAAGCAAAAGACTGCAAGATTTCACTCCCAGAGAGCTCCCACGTGTTCTGAAATTGCTACTCTACCAGTGAAGCTGATCGTGGTGAATTGTTTCCTGGTCGTTTTAGAGGGAAAAGTAAAACATCAACGACAACCCCTTCTGGACCTAATCAAAGCTTGCTTTTGAGCCCAACATAGGGCTACATCTTTGAGCGCTTGTAGCCTCTTCCTGGCACCACCGGTGAGACTGGTTCAGAGGCCGATTTATGCCCCCCCCACCCCCAGCCCCCGCTGCACTTTGCATCTGCCCAGAATCTCTTCTTTGTAGTAGTGTAAGACCAAGCTTCCATCAGAGAGTTCACAGTGTACGCATGAGAGAAACAATCAATGAAACGTTGAAACTTGTCTGCCTCACCAAGTTATGATATTTGATGCTGCGCTGAGCCGTGCTATGTTTGCATTGATTTATTATTAATCTGTCTTTCAGGTTGAAGTTGAAACCCTTAGAGGAAGAGAACTAACTGGTCCCGCCAATGGGCTCACAATTTCTGTATCTGGTGAATTACTGATTTACTTTCATATACCTAGAAAAGTACGTGTCCGACTTTCATGCATGCTAAATTAATTAAAAAGTTGTATCTGTTTTCACAAACTTTCATGCCATCTGCCATTAACACTAATGATTTCCTAAATCCTTTGTGTTTGTATATTGGGGTTCTTTTTTCTAGGAGAATGGAAAGATGAAATGGTATACAAATTCGCTGACTATTTTATGGTGTTCAGTGACATGGCCATTTTATTATTTCATTAAGCATCTATTATTTCCCTTATCTCTTAGGGTCCTAAAAATACTTGTTATTATTTATCTTTTTCTGTAAAATCAAAGTCAAAGTCTTAAAGGGAGGCAGTTTATGGTATGCAAAAAGACTTTAGAATCAGCAAATAGTATTTAGGATCCAGTTCCCAAGTCCACCAGCAGAGATTAAGTGACTGCTACTCCTTTATAAGCCTGAGTCCGTATTACTATCACTATTATTATTTGAACATTGAAGGGGACTTTCCATGGATTATCATTCTAAATTATAGTAATACATAATTTTCTTAACATAATTTAAATATTCAAAGTACAGTTTTGTAGTTTTGTAATTAAAATGTCACTGACAGGTGTTTTTACAGTAATTATTTAAAACACAATTGGCAAATGCTACCATACAAACTTTATTTTTGCTTGCATGGGTATTAAGTGCTTGCTCTGACTATTTGGTGCAGGATATTATATCAGGCTTACATTTTATTAAAGTAATTCAGACCTCTAAATAATATTAATTTAATTATTTTCTTTCATCATGTTATATTTATTTTATTTATCTATTTTATTTGTCTAGATTAAGTAATGTGCATTTATTGGACTACACGTTCGCCATATCATAGGCCAAGACCTGAGACAACAGGTAAGTAAGATCTGGGAGTAAGGATTGTGCCTTCTCAGGAGAGCCACGGTCCACGGGCCAGACACAAACACAGGAAATAATCACGATACCACATGAGGGACACTCGAAGCACTATGCTAAACACCAAATGAGAGCGCATGGCAGTAACCATTACATCCTCCATGCAAAGGGATTCACTGGCGTTTTGGGCCATGTGATCTTTTTTTGAGTTTCTAAACATTAAAGAGAGAATGGATTTTAGGCAAGAATTGATGTAGAATATGTAGACAGGTATCAAAAAATGGAACTTATCTTAGAAGAACTCAAACAATCTGTTAGAGGGAAGGCATAGGTGAAAAAAGTGGTAGCTGAAGAATGACATAAAAAAGGGAGGGAAGAGAGAGAGAGAGAAAGAGAGAGAGATTGCTATTTGCATGAAATTCTTACCAATTCAGAGTCAGAAACCCACTTACTCAATTTGAACAAGCGTCCCCTCATTTTCGGCTATAAAACTTTTCGTGATGAATATTCCTTATTAACCTGTCGGAAAAAAATGTAATACTTAAAGGCCTAGAAAATCACATTCTGTTACCATTAGGGGCGCGCGAGGAGAGGCCTTGAATCGGGGGCCTGTCGCCGCCCCCCACCCCGGGGTGGAGCTCGGGCGCGGGGCCTGGCCTCCAGACGCTCGCGTCCCCTGAGGGCGTGCGGTTCCCTCGAGTATGTGCGTGGCCGCACAGTCTTCCAGCTGTTCTGTTCAAGCACATCAGGAGCAAGACAGCTCCAGGTAGCTCGGTGAAGCCATTGCCATTCTGGAACATTCCACAGGGCTTCACCTGCCTGTCTGTGCGGGAACGTGGAGGCAGCGCTCTCCCTGGGGGACTTTGGGCTCCGGTGAGTGGAAAGCAAGCGCCGGGTCCTGCTGGGTCTTGGGCGCTGGCCTTACCCATCACCCCAGCCTGCAGCAGGGCAGAGCTTCCCCCGAGCTCCTGGAAGTGGGGATCACCATTCGCGCTGACAGCGCCTTAATGAACCTCGGGCTCCGCCGCGGCCTGGGGACTCCGGGCCTGTAGTGGAGGTGAGCGCTCCGCGGAGCTAGGAGAAATGCTCTGGCCTCAGAACTAAGGAGAAACGGCCCTGCCTGCGCGGCTGGCTGAGCTGGGCCTGGAGGGTGGCGGGCCCAGCCCCAAACTGCACTTCTATAGTCCATCCTCTGGTCTTCTGCGCTGCGCTCTCCTCTCTCCCTTGGAAAGCGCATAAAATCGCGTTGGAAAGCGCCTGGTGGAGACTCACACCACTGACTGCACGCAGATCTTACTTGCCGAGAAAGAAACAGGTCCCAGTGATTTCACTTCATTCGCATGCAACAGCTGGGTTGTTGGCTCCGTCTGGTCGGCCAAGCGCAGCCCTGGATCCGAAGCGGCGCAGCCAGCCCCGGGAAGGCACGGCCCATTCCCAGGGGTGACCCTGTCTGACAGCCGGGGTGCGGGGGCACCTGCTTTTCTCATGCAGAGCCCAGGAGAGTCCTTAGAATTTTCCCTTGAACTTAATTCACTCGCTGCTGGGAACATTGTTACTTCCACACCGCCTCCTTCCCGGCCCATTCTCTCCCTGTTTTCTATTCAAAGAGATTTTTCTACATGTTGAGTCTAAGGACTTTTCATGAGAGCTGCCAGGAGAGTGTACTCAGAAACGTGACCCCACTGGAGACCATCTCCTCCCCCACAACCAACTATACTGAACCAGGGAAACCTAAAATACCACAAAGGAGCAGGAGATGACCTAGACAGTGTGGCCTGGAGCACCTGGGGGGCGGGGCTGACGTCGGCACTCACCTCTTGTCCGAGAGCCCAGCAGCGCGCACTGGCCGAGCCCGTTCCTGAAGGGTCTCTCTGGGTAAGGCAGCCGCGGCCAATGTCCACACCCCGACGGCTTTGATGCGCGTCTTTTAAAATTCAGGATGTCTCCAATTTAAATGCAGTCTATATCCCTAGCCAGATTTGCCGTAGAACTGTAGGAAAAACACAGACAACAAAAATAATCTCATGGACTCATGGAATTGCAGAGTTATATGCACGAGAGCGCACCAAGGGCGTGGGGTGGGGGGGTGGGGAGGTTCTAGGTCAGCAGGATTTGAGAAAATTAGGTGGCTCTTTCCAGGAATGTATTCACCCCCACTTTTTCCTCCAAATTTGGTCTTGACCGATGGACACCGCCTGGGGAAGGGGTTGCTTTCAACCCCAGTAAGGAGGCTGTGATCACCCCCATCTTACTTCTGTCTCCACTTTGGCCTCGCCAGTTTCGCCTGGTTTTCTGATTCTTCGAGAAGCAGCAGAAGCAGAAGACCGAACGGGGCCAGGCAAGGAGCTGGAGGCCGCAGGCCGTGAGCAGTGACTCGGCGTCACATCAGCCGGCCAGATCAAGCGGGGTCGTCGGCTGTCTGTCCAGAGGGAAAGTGCTGCGGGCGTGGACTGCCGCCACGATGCCATCAAAGGCCACCGCGTGAGGCCACCGCCACGGCGGCAGGAATGAGTCAAGATTCTGAAATCCTGCAGGAATTGCCAAAATGTGAGCTGGACACAAATTGAGCATCTGCCATGGGGGAAGATGGCACCAATGGACCCTGCATTGCCAGAAGCTTACAATGTGTAGAAAATAAAATGAAGCAAAGTGCCGTAATTGGAAGTATTTCGTGAAGGGTTTTAGACGGAAATCGGTGTCATTTATCTTGAATAAAAACGGGCGAGCGGCGACTGGCTTGTAGGCTAGGGGTATGGCTAGTTGTACGGAACGTCAAATTAATTTCCAAAATGGTGACAACATTTTGCGCCCTCATCGTCAGTGCGCCAGCTTCAGGCCCTTCTGGTGCTCATTAGCACAGTGTGCTAAGACCTCTGCACCCCAATCATTCTAATGAGCATGTGGTCGTATCTTGTTGTGACTTTCATTTGCACTTCTCTAATTATTAAATAGGTTCATCATCTTTTCAACTAGCAGTGTGCCCCTTGTAACCCTTCTTTGCTGAAATGTCACTTTAAATCTTTTTCACATTTAACTTGAAGTTTTTATTGTGAACCCTTGAGTGCCTTCATATATTATAGACATGGCTCCTTTTTCATATATATGGTTTGCAAATATTTTCTCCTGGCCTATGAGTCCTGCTTTTTATTATATTAATAGTATCTTTCCAAAAGCTGGAATTTTGAATTTAAATGTTGGTCGATTTATCTTTTCTTTAATGGATTGTGTGCTTTTTTTGTTGTTTTATTTAAATAAGCTTCATCCTACCTGTGGTTAGAGGGATTTTCTGCTAAGTTCTCTCCTAGAAAATAGCTAATTTTAAGTTTACTTAGGTGTGTGATTCATTATCATTTAAATATTTCATAGGGTGTGAAGTATGAGTTGAATTTAATTATTTGCATAGATGTCTAACTGTCCTGGCCCCGTTTGTTCAGACACAGTTGAAAGGCAATAAGTTTCTTGCTTGTACAGGGAGAAGATAAAAATGGCATCTAAATATTAGCAACGATAATTGAAACATGTGTGCTAATGTCTAGGACAGCCGTGAGACGAAGTAAACATCAATGCATTGAAATAAAGCAGAGTATTTTGCACGATTTTAATAAAGTTGATCTAGTACTAAAATACAATTAAAACAGTGGTATATATTTGGAAATTTATGTCAAAAAAATCTGTTTCAAAAAAATAACAGCCTGCTTTTCCATTAATGTGGGTAAATGAAGTGATCAGGATTTCCCGCCCTCCCGCCATTAGCATCTATGGGCGACCCCTGGGCCCTGCACGGGCCTGATGCGCCTGGAGCTGGTGTGGGCGTCCGGGTGGGCGCGCCCGCCTGGGGCTGAGCCTGGAGCAGAGCAGCAGGGAGGGCAGAGGCCGCGGGGGTGGGCGCCCCGAGGGAGCGCAGGCCTGCGGGCGGCGTGCCCCCTCACACCTGTGTTTTATCGGGCTCTCTGCGCCTCCGTGCGCTACCCGCCTGGAGAGGGAGCAGAGCGGCCACCCAAGACGCTGCGTCGCTCGGCGCCTCCCGGCCTGAGGCCTGCGGGCGTCCCCGTCAGAAGAGACAGAAGAGCCGGTGAGGGCGCGGGGGCTGGCCCGGGCGGGGGCGCTGCCAACGCGGTGACCAGCCCCGAGGGGCGGGCTGTGAGCGGCCCCCAGCCCCCTGCGAGGCCTGCCGAGGCCCGGGGCCAGGGCGCGACGCGGTTCCCCAGGGCGGGGACAGCCACGGCAGAGGGAGCCACCCGCGAGCTGGCCCGAGGGAGGCGCCCGAGCGCGGGGCGGGAGAAACGCCCCCGGCCTTGAGCCCCCGTGAGGTGCGCGTCGCCCGCCCCCGGAACGCCCGCGTTTGCTCCGTCTTAAGTTGTGCTATTTTAAATTGAGGTGATGCTGGTTTCCAGCACCATGATTTAGGGGTGCAGGTTCACCTCTTCAGCGGTGTCACTGCACCCCCAGCCCCAAAGCGCCCACAGCGTCGCCACGGTGCCCGGGCCCCCCTCCTCCCCCCAAGGGGAGCCCGTTTCTAGGGGTTCTCCCGGCTTTGTCCCTTTATGCTTCACATCTGGGTGGGGCCGCCCAGGGCTCGGCTTCCCCCCCAGACTCGCGGCGCCCCCCGCTGACGCGCAGCCCCCCCCCCCCCCGTGCGGCTCCCACGGGCCTGGGGGACGCGCCTCCGGCGGGGGGCGGCGGCTGGGGCGGCTCTGGGGCCCGGTCTGCTCTGGGCCGGGCCGGCTGGCCACTGGCTGGGCAGCGTGCCGGGCAGGAGCCCTGAGCACTCAGAAAAACTGGCCAGACCGGGGACGGGGACCCCCCAGACCGGCCACACCCAGCATCCGCTAGAGGCGGTTGGCAAAGCGGCCGCCGAGGGCAGCTGACGCCATCGCGGGGTCCGGGGGCGCCCGGCAGCGGCTCTCGCACGCCCGCAGATGCGCTCGCCCCTCCGTCCGGCCGGGCGGGTCCCGCTGTCTTTCAGAACGGGTGGGGGTCCCGGCACCACCTGCCCGGGGACCCCAAGGCTTCCGGAAGGCCGCGCGGCGCGGGCGCGCAGTGGTGGCTCCAGAGGGGCGCGCAGCCCGTCCCGACGCCTTCCCCGCGCGGCGCCGTCGGAAGCACCGTCGGAAGGACAAGGACGGGCGTGCTCTGCGGACCTCGGCGCTGCGGCTGCGGAGCCGTCGAGTGTGCAAATGTGCCTGAGGCTGCAGTTACAATCGCGTCTCAGGTGAGATGCTCCGTCCCGTGGGTCGGCGCGCTGCTGGCAGGGCGCGCCTCTGCGTGGGAACTGCCCCCATCATCGAGAAGGGCCAGTCTCAAGCAGATTGTCCTGTAAATCCTTAAACTTCGCGAGCTGGGCGAAGCCGCCGTCGCCTCATCAGCAGACCCCCAGCCTCGGGGGACCCCGTCGGCCCCGACCCAGGCTTCCCGCTTCCCTCCCCGGGAAAGGTCGGGTCTGCGTTGTCCTCCAGATTGTTTGCGTTTTCTAGAGCTTAGTGCCGATGGAAGCGCGCAGTTGGGCGTCCGATCCTGGCCTCGGCGCGGCCGGGAGACTGGAGCGTGTCGCTGGCGGGAGGCGGAGCCGCTCAGTCCAGGAGCCGCCCGCTGCAAGGCTGCGATGCGTCTCCACAGCCTGCTGCTGTGGTGTTTATGCAGCGCGCAGCCTGTGGAAAAACCAGTTCTGAAGCTGAGTGCCAAAGGTATTTGCTGAGTATCTTCTGTTCCCCTTGAGTTAACGCCCAAGGGCGGCACGGCTGGTTGGCGTATCTCTGCGCTCTATGAAGAAACGGCCGTTCCCCGAAGGGCTGCACCTCCTGTCTCACGGCAGTGCAGGGGCGGGGGGTCCCGCCGTGGCCCTGCTCGGTGATTTTACCTCCAGTTCTAGCAGTGTTGAGGTATTCTCAGGGCACTGTGGATTTCCCCGAAACTCAGGCTTTTGAGCAACTTTTCTTGTACATTTGCTGTTTATTTAGTTCCTGTTGGCACGTCTATTAGATTTAATTTCATTGGGTTGTTAAATTTCTTATTTTGTCTTGAGAGTTCTTTACCTAAAACATGACTTAAAAGTTGCCTGTCTCTAACTTCTCTATTCATTCACTTACTAATACCTTTTGAAAGCACAAGGAATAAACCTAAAATTTTGATGATGTCCAATTTCAAAATGGCTTTCCGTCCTCTAAACGCAGTACTTGCTTTGTTCCGGCTGAAGAACAGGCCCCTCCGAGATCTTCAGAGCAGACCTCCCGAGACTTGCCATTCTGGCTCGTGAATTCGTTTCAGGTGAAGTCAGTTGAGGCTCTATAGGGGCAAGAGAAACTCCAGTATTTTAACCTCCTAGAGTAATGAAACTTGGCTTTATTAGCCAAAATTGGGTTTTTATTTTAATCAAATACCTTTCTATCAGGGACTCCTATCTACATGGCAAGGCAAACATGTAACTACAGGCATCTGCTCTTCTGCATGAGTCCCCTTCTTCTCAACATATGAGCCCCTCTGCAAAGCCTCAGGCCCCTATCCCAGTCCTTAGCACAGCAGAGAGAGAGAGAGAGAGAGAGAGAGTGAGAGAGAGAGAGAGAATGAATTATATGCAGATCCACTCCCTCCTTTTGCCCCATTTGCCTGAGAAATGCCCACAGGGCGAGGCTGGGTTTGGGGCAGCACCCTACAAAACAAGTGTCATTGTGTATTTACCAACAGCTTTAGCGGTGTTGGTCCTCAACTGTGCATCTCTTCAAATATTTGGAACCATCTAATTGGCTTTTGTCCCATAGTTCCTCTACCCTACTCAGAACTGTGAGGGAATAATCACCATTGATTTGTCCCATTTATTTTAGCTAAAA
Organism: Scalopus aquaticus; assembly: GCA_004024925.1. Taxonomy (NCBI): domain Eukaryota; kingdom Metazoa; phylum Chordata; class Mammalia; order Eulipotyphla; family Talpidae; genus Scalopus; species Scalopus aquaticus. Next base: position 246,122 of record PVIJ01000570.1, read on the forward strand.
AGACAAATAAAAATATTCAACAGCAACTTGCTGCATCGACACAAAGCACAGTTCGGGGAGAAAGACATGAAGGGGAACAGCCCTGCAGGGCTACGGCTCACTGCAGCCGGCGTCGCCTCAGCCTGGTCTGCCGGGGCCCAAGCCTGACCAGAGGCAGGGCCCTGGGGTGAAGCTGACGGGCGTCTGGATTCCGTTTCACAGACTCAGAACCAGCCGACCTCGACTGCTTCCAGGGGAGGAAGCGCGTTGCTTCTCTCGGAAGTCCTTAGCGTGCTCAGTACACCAAGATTTAAGATTTACATAAACGTGAATTTGGACCCAGATGTTGGATACTTACCTCCTCCCAAAGAGAGGAGTTTTCATAACAATAAAATATTTCGCATAGAAATTGTTTCCCAAGAACCAAAATGTACAGCTAGACCTGTTTCTATTGATTCTAATTGCCGTCCTGTATCTGCTGTGGGCCGCTGTTTCTTCTCCTTTATTCACTGCTGTGATTTAGTCATTAGGCTAAAATGAATGGGATTTTTCATATGATAACTAGCTGCGGTGAGTTGCGAATGAAAGTCTGTGTTCGGCTCTGGCTGTTTTCCTGAACCTTCCTGCAAGTGATCCCTATGGCAAAAATACGAGTAACCAGCTCGGCTGGAGAACAGAGAATGCTGGCAGACGGGCAAGAGCATTTGCCTTCCCGCCGCTGACAGGCCGCGTGTTTGAGTTTTAGGTCTGAGTGTTCGAGAGTCTCCAGCTCTATTTATGCACAGGACTCTGGAAGCAGACAGTTTCTGGGCAGACAGCATGATGTGCCACAACACCTCTCCCCCCACCCGCCCCAGCTTCAGAACGATGCTGTGAGAGCTCGGGGAGCCCCTGCACCCCACAGAGGGGCCCGAGAGATGCAGGGGACATCTGCTCCCTGATACCTTATCTCTGGGTGCAAATCGCCTGCTTCAGGAACCCAGGCTCCACTCCACTTAGAAACGCAAATGTGTTTTAAAATACTGAAATCTTTCTGGAAGCTTCTCAGAGTCTAGTTGCTCACCTTTTAAGGTCCAAAACTTGTCCTAAAAGTCCTGGTTTCTTTGCTCCAAAGCCCTCTCTGTACCAAGTGGTGAAAATATTCCCTTCCATTGCATAGCCCACTTTATTCATTTAAATAAATTAAAGCTATGAATAATTTTAAAGATGTGGCATCAACATCGTGAAAGTTAATCATGAGACGACTAAATATGTTTTTTCTCAAACTTGACCCAAGGTTGCCCATGTAGCATCTGAGCCAGTAACGCAGAGTGCACACCACTCAGTCTTGGGTGTAGAGAAGGCAAACCACTCTTTTCATGAACATTAAATGCAGCATACTGTTTTCATCTAATTGTCGCTAACGTGGGACAAGACGAAAATATTGCATTTCCAATAATTGTACATCATGCTTCTTTTCCTCAGAGATTTGATCTACATGCAATGTTTTTGGAAACAGCCAAAGCTTTAATAAGAGAAAGTCAATGCACCCGTGCACCTCTTATAAAACATGACATCAGGCAATATAATTAAAACTAAACTTATTTCCTGTGGCGAAATTAACTTACAGAAATGAAGGTGTTTATTTATTAAATGGGATCTCTGGAGCTCTCGCCTTATTCTTTCCCTCCTGGGAAGGTTTTGATTGTTTGCTTCCTTCCCCCTGCCTGCTTGCTGTGTAATTTAAAACTGATGCCTTCCATTGGGAAACGAAATTTGATCGGAGAACAGTCTGCACCACCAACTAAACAAATTACCGATGTTTTACTCACTTTTCTTCCTGTATTCTTTCTTTTTTTCCCCTTTAAGAATCAAAAGAACTGCGTGCAGCGTTTTGCAAGTGCTATGTGCACTTCAGATTTAATCTGTAATAACCAGGAGGACTCGCCAATCCCGTTAGAGACACGGGCTGTTTGACGAGAGTCAGCCGAGACGCAAACAGGTTATTATTTTCTTTTCCCATTGCCTGAAGTTTTTCTCTGACAAGCTTTTCATCTAAGGAACTAGATTTGGGTGATAGCTGATTATTAAATTCAGAATGCAAAAGAATAAGTAGGGAAACAATTAGGAAAAATTCAAAAGCAAAACCAGGAGCCTTTTTGTAGTACACAAGTTTAAATCGTATCAGACAAACCATATCAACACTTAGGCTCTCATTGATTAAGTAAAACCTTTACAGGGTCCAAACGCCGCCCGCGTCCCACGCATGCGCGAAGCTGGTGCCTGCGCCGGAGCCGTTTCTGGCACCACCTACCTGCCGACAGGGGGCGCTGCGCCTGCAGCGTTTCGCCCACTTGACCCCCCAGAGCAGCAGCTAAGTTTCCCTGTCACACTAATGACATGTATTTTTTTAGTGTGTAAGTAAATTCTCATCAGTTAATCCTATGCATTGAGAAATTACTTTTTTTTTTTCACATCACTTTAAATTTGTTTTGAAAATGGCGTTCTAGATGGAGCCGGGACTGACCACGAGAAATCTAACTTTAGTGCACAGATCGGTATTTCTTTTCTTTTTGAAAAAGGTTTATTTGTTTATGCAGACAAGAACTGGGGTGCAGACCAGGGGTGGGGGTGTGAGAGGACTCCCCAGAGACAGAGTGGGGAGCAGAACAGGCGGATCCACTGAAGCACACTGCTGAGGGGAGCAGCGGGGAGACAGGAGAGGTCTGCTGCGCCCTGTGGGAAGCTCCCTGGCCGGGGATCGAACTCGTGTTGCAGTGGCTGCGACAGCTTCATCGTACTGAGACTTAACCCCTGCGCCCCCAGGGAAGCCCCCAGACGGCTATTTCTAACTCCTGTTTCCTTGGCAATTGACAAATACAGTTTGAAGTTAAAAATGAGTGAACATTTTTAGAACTATTTTGTTACGAAGGTCTTATTACCACTGCTTGTTAATTTGATTTCTTTGGAGACACTGGCAGCACAGAAAACATTTCAAACTGGGTAGGCCTTGGAAGTCTGAAAATTCCTTCAGAACAACAGGGTGTCCGTGCGGCCTGGGGGTGCCGTCTGGGGGCCGAGTGTGGTTCCCACGCCCCGCCCCAGACGCCTGTGCGAGCCCCGTGGCCTGTGCTTGCGCGTCCTGAGCGGCCTTCGCGGGCGCAAGTCTGGAGGCGAAGCCTGAGCGTGGAACCGGCACCTTTGCAGCAGAGAGCGGGCGCGCTGGGCTGTCCCCGGGCGGGCGCGGCCTGGGGGCCCCGCGCCAGCATGCAGCGGGGTTCAGTTGAGGTCGGTGGACGCCAGGGAGCTAAGACGCCCCTGCCCTCCTCCTAAGAGAAAAGCGACCCTCACTTCCTTTCACTAGCCCGAGGAGTGGGGGCGGGGCAGGCGTGGGAAGCGGGTGTGGGGTTGCGGGGCAAGTGGCCTCGCCTCTGAGGCCCCGTCTCTGCCTGCCCAGCGAGGAAGCCGCGTCCGCCGCGTCTATGAAGCCCCCTTCGCCCTGGTGCGCCCGGCCCTGCCCCACCCCGACTCCGGGCGCTAACCCGGTTCTCCCTACCAGGGTGGGCCCCGTAGACGCGTAGATTCCCCGTGGACCCCTTGTTAAGTGGATCTTCTTCTGCAGGCCTGTCTGCCGCTGACCGAGGAGCAGGGGCAGGTGTCGCGGGACACGTTCGTGTAACACGCCGTGTGCTTAGGAATGTAAAGGAGAGAGGGAGATGAGAAGTGACTGCTGGGATGACGGGTTATGCCCTGAATGAGGAATGGATGCGTGGAGGAGAGGGCGAATGAAAGGAAAGAATAAGCATAATTTCCTGCGGTTAGTGAATTGGGCATCACTGGCGGAGAAAAGGAATTAAGACTTCACTTTCGAGAATGCAGTGTTTGAGGTGCCGCGAGAGGCCCCAGAGGGAAAGAGCGAGCGCGTGATTGGAGACGCAGGTGGGAGTTTGCAGGGACGTGGGCACAGCATCGCTGTTAGCCAGAGCCCAGAGCCGGCCTTGAAGCATTGGGAATCAACGATCCGGTTAGAAGAGAACTCCAAGACAGAAAGAAGACGGAAATCATCCTGGCAAAGTACGTAATTTTATGTGTTTGTTTTGATTGTATTTTTTTTAATCGCGGTAACATTGGTATGCAACACGCTATGGGATTCAGGAATTCAGGATCCTAACTCTCCCCAGGGGTGTCACTACACCACAGCCACCGCCAGAGCCCCGGACGCTGGAGGCCACACAGAAGGCAGAGGCCTGGTAGACACAGGTGAGCCTACCCTCCCTTTCCAGCGCTACCCCGTTTGTATCAACATCTTGTCCCTCTGTAATCGCTGGTCACCAAATGTTTTGGTCTCACCCACGTGTAATTGTCTCCCTCATTCTTATTCCCTTAAAACCATCTACATCCTAACACCCCTGCAGTGGCAATGCTCAGGTCTTAGGATGAAAACTGGGTGGTGGGAGGAGTATCAACTAACATCTAGAATTTACTTTCACAAGTTACCTGAATTCCTAGCTTTAAGAGTCCACCCCCCTGGGGTCCTGGTGGTGCAACAGGTTAAGCGCAGCACTGTGGAGCTGTCCGCAGCCACTGCAGCACGAGTTCGATCCCCAGCCAGGGCACTTCCCACAGGGTGCAGCAGACCCCTCCTGTCACCCCGCTGCTCCCCTCAGCAGTGTACTTCAGTGGATCCACCTGTTCTGCTCCCCACTCTGTCTCTGGGGAATCCTCTCACCCCTGCACCTCTGGCCTACACCCCAGCTTGTATGCATAAATAAATAAATCTTAAAAAAAAAGATTCCGTCCCTGGACTTAGCAGCTATTCTGCTTCTTCAGAATGCACAAGTCAAAACCCCATGTCCTTAAGAAATGTTAGTTTTCCTTCTATTCGCTATTTCCATCAAACCCTCTTCAGCTTAGGAGCGGGCAGAAATGCAGTTACAGGAGAACTTGGCCTACATACGTATCTGTGATCTGAATTGATTGTAACTTCTTAATTTCTCATCTATTTGACATTGTGTTCACAGTGCTACTATGGGAAACAAATCAAATGCCTGTAACAAGGTTATAAAAATTTTAATGTACAATATAAACATCCTGTGTGCTTTAAATTGATATTACTATCATGATGGAAAGCTCCTTTCTAGTCTAACGATCTTCTCGAAACTTTATGCAGTGTTCTCCAGCCACGGTAATTACTCCTTTGCTTAAACATTTATTAGTTATAATGATTTTGCAATTAAAAAAATAAGATGGTCTCTCTGCTCTTTAAGTTTGTTGTCTCTCTTCCCAGACACCCATTAACCCGCCTGCAAACAGGGCTTTGGTGTTAAGTTTGATTTCTGTCCAGCTCAGCGCTTGGAGAGTGTCCAAGCATATCTGTCAGAGTAAATAACACATTTCTCCTCCCAGCTTGTTTACATTAATATCTTCAAGCAAAAATGTCCGCAAAAAGGAAAATTTACTAAACAAAAGAAAGTACAGTGCAAAAGGCCTTCTGTAAATCAGGAATACTTTAGAATTACTGGGGTTTAGAAGAAAGAACGTTCCTGTGTCCACACACAGAAAGTGCAAGCCCAAGTCTGCTCACAAACCACCAAGCTGCCACTCTGCAGACTCAGCCACCTGGTGCTGAAGCCCAGCTCCCTCTGCTCTCTTTCATCTTCTTCCTCTGCCATGATTTCAGTCACAAATTCTCGAGGATTGTCCAGACAGTTGTTTTGCTTCCTGTGGAGGAAAGAACCAAATGGGTGTGAAGTCACAGCCCTTGGCTCTCCCTCAGACCAGTGAATGGAAACAGACACATCACAGAAGCGTCAGCCATTAAAGCTGAGTGCCCTTGAGCATCTTCCTGGCGAACCAGCACGCGCCAGGGGTGGAAGGGTGACACTCGGGGCACTGAAGTGGGTTTCCTGTGTCTACACCGCATGCAGGGGTGAGGTTTAGATCCTGAGCTCCTGTCTCCTGACTCCCAGAGTTCAGTAATTCCAGTTTTCTTCGGGTACATAAGTAATACGATTGAAGAAACAGTATCCAGAAAGTTGAAAGTGTGCTAAAGATCCAGAAGTACCTCTTATTTGGATGTGATATAAAAATAGCTCATCATACCTAATTCAATGAAATCTATTAAAGTGACAGAAAAATTATTGTTTTTTGTGTTCTTAAAATTTGTGGAACGTTTAAGTCATTTGGCAAATTATAGTGGCTGAAGAATGCCTAATGAGCTGGGGGGAGGGGACATGCGGTTGTTGTCACACAGGGTGTTTTGCTCTCCCAACTTGCTTCTGAAGCTGTCAGTGTTCCTCGCGATTTGAAATCTGCCTCCTTGCGACTTCCCCAGACTGAAGTGGCATTTGTTTGATAATTGAGCAGAGCATGAGAAGAGAGTGCACGGAACATATGTCAATGGAAGAAGTGAGGAATTTCATGCAACCCCATTTCTAGCACATTTTTGAAATCTCTTGTAGGGAAATAGAGGTGATCAGCATTCCCGCCCTCCCGCCATTAGTTTCAATGGTCAACTCCTGGGCCCTGCACGGGGCGTGGCCGTCTGCGTGGGCGCACCTGGGCCTGGGGCTGAGCCTGGAGCAGAGCAGCAGCAGAGCAGAGCGCGGGCAAAGGCCGGGGGTGCGGCAGAGACCAGAGAGCCGGAGAGCCCAGAGGGAGGACCCGCGGGCTGGGCCTGCAGCCTCCCGGCCCCCCGGCCCCCCGCCTGCCCTGAACTGGTCACCTCACTACAAATAGTGTAGAAAGAACAGTAAAAGCCTGAAGAGCCACCCCCGGCAGCCAGCTGCCAGTATCACAGATCTGCCCCGGTCTGCTGGCGCCATCTAGCGTGGAAGAAGAGCAGAGGGGAATTAACCGTTTGGAAAGCGGCTGAACAGTTCTGGAGAGAAGACTCTGGAGGCTGCGGGGGTCCCGGGCGTGGCTAAGGGGGAGACAGCAGCAAAGACTATTAACCAGTCCCAGAGCAGCAGAAGGAAGTCAGCAACTTGGGCAGGCTGAGGAGAGACACGGAGGACACTAAAGTGGGGAGCAAGTTGACGGTTATGAGGGTTCACTGGGATAAGCTGACAGGAAGAGCGGAGAGTCGGGGCCCACGGCCTGCATCTACAGTCGCGAGTGCAGGAGCAGAAGCTCGTGGGGACAGCAGAAGGCCCTCGTGTTTTCAGGGGTGGGCGCAAGGTGCAAAGGGCAGTCGCGTATCCTTGGAGATAGCTCAAGTATCCTAGAACACTGATACTTACATACAGAAGAAGGTTTTTAATAACCTATTTTAGAAACGATTTTATGCCAATTAACATCTAAGTAGTTGAGATCAGTGGTATTGATGGAATAGTCAGGGAAGTCCATAGAGATAAGGAAATTGTGCAGAGGACAAAAGGCAAGGATACCTCAGGGGAACAACGGAAACTGCACCGACTGCCTGTACGGCACAATGAGATCCACAAACAGGAACAAACCCGCCAGAGAAGAGGAGCGAGGCCAGAGCATAATGCATGGGCGGTGGGTCCTCTCCTCTGCCTCGGATTTATGTTCACAGCTTGGGTATTGGAAGTAGTGCTGCAGTGAAGGCAGGTGCATGGTCCGTCGTGTGGAGTACTACTCAGCTATAAAAAAGGATAAAGCCTCACTATTTGTGACAGCATGAATGGAACTGCAGGGCATGAGGCTAAGTGATAAACAAGTCAGAGCAAAGAAAAAGCCTGGTTTATTTAACGCATATGTGGGAGATAAAAAGCAAAGCAGAGGACGAGATGAAAGCTAAGCAAAACCCTAGAAATCTGACTGGATGTGCAGTGCCAGAGCGGCAGCTTGGGGCGGCGTGGGGGGTAAGGAGGGGCGGATCCAGCGCACTGGGTGGGGCGACGGGTTCGCGGGTGCCGGTGCGCTGAGATAGCGCAGTGTGAGACCCCAGGCTCCTGATGATTGGGGCGCCCCTCCTCTGAGACAATTGGGGGCGTTTTCCCTAGGGGACGCTCCTGGGACGCTCATACGGCAGGGCGAGGAATTCCTGGTAGTTCATTCGTCAGTCCTGTCCATCATTTTTAGCGGCTGGCCCCTCTGTTTTCTGCCACCTGTGACAAAAGCGACCCTGTCTCCGCGGCAGAACGCGCCTCCCGTGTGCCGACCGTGTGTTCCCATCGCGCACAGTCTAAAGTGTAGACGGGGTTTGAGCAGAAGAAGACGAGACATTATTTCACTTTTGAGTCTCAGAATCAAGTTGGTGCCTCTATCTCAAAAACCTATTTTAACCTTTAAAAAAACATACTTGAAATGATATTTCTTAAATTCTTCCTTCAGAAGGATTAAATAGCAGAGGTAAGGTCAATCCTTCAATAATGGAGCATTTTCTTGACCAATGCATTTCATTCCTTAATTCCTTTCTTTATAAATTGGCACGCGTTACACTTATTTTTTCACCTAAAATTTACCTGCTCATTAGATTCGTGCAGCTGAATCAGGTTACGGTTTCCTAAACCCACAGTCCTGGATGGGCTCTGGGTCAGACCTGGGGGGCTTTGCTGCCCAACTGTGAGTCTTATAGAGCGAGTTTCCTGCGGGTTCTGATTGGATCTGCAGCCGGGACCAGCTGGGGCTTGTGCCTGTGAACTGTCCCAGAGCAGACAAGGGGGCTTCGTGGCCGAGTCTTGGATGAGGGCCGGGATTTTTATTTTATTTTTTTAAAGGTTTATTTATTTATGCACACAAGTTGGGGTGCAGGTCAGAGGTGTGGGGTGGTGAGAGGGTTCACCAGAGACTGAGTGGGGAGCAAAACAGGCAGATTGACTGAAATCCACTGCTGAGGGGAGCAGTGGGGAGACAGGAGGGGTCTGCTGCTCCGTGTGGGAAGCTCCCTGGCCGGGGATCGAACTCGTGCTGCAGGGGCTGCGGACAGCTTCATAGTTCTGTGCTTAACCCGTTGCACCACCAGGGAGACACTGAGGTCCCGGATTTTTAAAGGTCTAATTCAGGACGTCGGTGACAGAGGGGCAAGGCACAGGTGTGGACATGCAGAGGCTGCTGCAATGCGGGTGACTCCCGGGGCTGCGGGCAGAGACATTGCCCGGATGTGGAGACTCGTGCCCCAGGGACTCTGGGGGGGAAGAGGGCTGGAGCCCCCACACGGATCCGGGTGAGGCTTTGGGCCGAGGACGAGACCTTTTGTACCTGCGCACGAGGAAGAGGCCGCCTCTGCCCGAGCGTCGCAGGGCGTGGCGGGGATTCCGAGGTCAGGGCAGGCCACAGGCCTCCCAGCGACCACCAGGGGAGGCGCTTGGGACTCGAATTTTAATGAGCAACGAAAGGCACAAACAGACCAGAGAAGAGATCAGTTCGTGGCAAATTCCACATCAAAAGAAGAAACAGAAGGGGAAAAAAGCCAAAATCTAGCAACGCCTGCAGAGCAAAAGTTCTCACTGTAATATTGGGACTAATGGAAGAGAAATCCCGACCACAGGATTCCTTATAGCGCAGCATTCCTCAAGGAGATAAAACAATTATTACACATTACTTTCCCCCTTCTTTCAAATTCTGCATCGATTTCTACATTATTTCTTTCAAGCTTCGTAATGGAATTGAATGCCTGCTGAACCCTGGAAAATGAGGTCTGCTTATTTAAGAGCTCCCTGACTTTCAACATTTCAGATTTATTTCAATCACCATCATTTCAGCTCTTCTCCAGAATGCGCAGCTTCGACTGCAAACCACAGAAACAGCTTTCACAAGAAAGCTAACGTCACTTATTTAAAACACAACGCTGCCACAGTGCACGGCTTGGCTGTATTTTATGCTGGGCCCAGTTAAGCCAGTGGCGAGGCAGGCCCCGTAGAAGCCTTCGGAATTCCTCCGTTTCTCCCCGTGGTCCGCGGGGGAACCACTTTCTCATTAGGTCATGCGGGGTCCAGCCTGTCCTCTTGTCACCGGGTCCCCGCCTTCTCTCACACGGAGGCCAGCTGCAGTTCCTTCCTGGGTGAGAGAGGAGGGACTTCGTGGAGGAGGCCAGGGGAGGCGCTGTCGCCTGTGCTGCCGCTGGGAGGTTTGCACACATGAGGGGAAGAAGGAAACCAGCTAATGGGGGTTTGGGTTTTGTTGACTCCTTCGAATTCTAACAATGTCGTTTCCCAAATACCTTTTGATTACATTTTCACCTGGAGCTCTCATTTCAGAACAACCGATCTAAGCATCTCAGGCCTCCTGCCAAGGGTGGGGCCCCGCGGCCTGCACGTGGCCTGCCGAGCCACCTGGAGGGGGTGTGGGCGTCGAGAGCGGGCGCACCTGGGCCTGCAGCCGCGCCTATGGGGGGCCCGGGGAAGCAGCTGCAGCAGCTGCAGAGAGCACAGGGCATGGCGGTAGAAGAAGCGGTGCAGAGGACCTTTTGGGGTGCAGTAGAGGCCCCCAGGCGTGCCAGAGAGCCCGGAGTGTGAGCACTTGCCCGGGGCTGGGAGGCCGGCAGCCCCCCGACCCCCGGCCCGCCCTGCGCCGCTGCCTCGCTGCAGAAGATCATTAAAAGCCTGAGCAAGCCCCCAGCGCTCCAGGACCCTCCTGGGCCGACTGCCCAGGCCACGGAAGCCTGCCCTGTGCCTGCCGGGCTCGCCCCCTTCCCGAATGGAAGAAGAGCTGCGCGCCCTCGCTCGGCCTTCTCTGCGGAGGCGCCATCCCCGCCCCGTGGTGGCCCGGAGGGAGCGGCCTGGGCCCCTCCAGGTGCCGACGTGGCAGCGACCTCGCGCCCGTCCCGGAGTCTCTGCTCTCAGGTGAGGTCGCCCCGCCCTGTCCTGTGAAGCTCCCCCTCTCTCGGTCCTTGATACCCCTGTACCCCAAGTGAGGCTCAATCTTCCTGGTCCATTTCATTGCTCGCTGGAATTTCCAACCACGTGAATTCCCCGCATGGCGTCATCACACTGGTGGTTTTCCCTTGGCTGACCTGTTGGGTGCCGTTTGGGCTTGGGGTCCATTCCGAGAGGAGCCCCGAGGGGCACAGCGTGGTTCCGGCTGAAGGAAAGACGGATGAGCAAGTACAGTCAGTGACATTTGTCTTGTCCCTGCTGCTCTGTCAGTGATGTTGGGGGGCTGAGAGACGAAGCCATCCAGAAGGTTCCACAGAGAAACCAGAGGGCCCTCCTGCTTCCCCCTCCTGCCCGGAATCCCGTCCAGGAGCCCCGCAGCGCCTACGTGAGCGTTAGAACCAAAACGACATACGAGTAGGCCG
>PVIJ01000570.1:257382-275516 GCA_004024925.1 Scalopus aquaticus
GGCGCTGGGGCGGGGTACAGGGGTGGGGCGCTGGGGCGAGGCGCGGGGCGCTGGGGATGGGCGCTGGGGCGGGGTGCTGGGGCGCTGGGCCGGGGCGCGCGTTTCCACTCGCGCGCGTGCGGTGTCCGTCTCCCGCAGTGCTCTGCTCGTTGACGCGGCCGCCCACGTCCTCGCGGCACTGCCGGCCAAGCCCAGCTGGGGGCTCAGTATCTGTGCGTAGGCGAGGCAGAGGGACAGCACGGCGCGGGGTGCTCCGGCCGGGCGCGTGTCCACACACCCGGCGTCAATACCGGGATTTTTATGGTTTAATTAAAGAGGCCCTTAGACGCAGGTGGTTCTAATGCCCTAGCACCCTGCGGAGCAAACACCCCCCTGCGGTGATACAAAAGGTTAAAAATCGAAAGCTGAGGGCCAGCAGTCGCCCCTTCAAAGGTACTTCGGACCAAACTGGGGGGCGCGGCTGAACTCGCGCTGGGCCCCTCTGTGCACCTGCGGATTGTGAGGGGCGCGATGGTTTGCTTCAAAGGCCCCGAGGGCCCGGTTTCCTCCCCTTGAGCCTCCATCACCGCGAAGCCATTCCAAGGATCTTCCCGCATTCATGGTCCGAGCAGCAGAGAATAGGTCAGGCTCCCCGTGTGACACAGCTCGGAAGTGTGGGGACAAGAGCTCGATGAGGACTGGCCGAGGGGCCCGGCCAGTCTCCTGGGTTCGCCGAGGTCACGGCTGAGGCGGGGTCCGCGCGGTCCCCAGCCAGGGGGAGGCACCGCAGGCAGGGGGAGCAGCGCCGGGGCGAGGGGGTCCCCCAGGCGAGCCTCACGTCTGCGGAAGCTCCTGTAAAGGGAGAGCAGCCCGCGCGCTCTGACAGCGCCTCGGAGGACGGTCCCTCCTTCAGCAGCGAACACTGTCGCGCATCTGCAGCATTATTTGCGGGTAACAACCTCGCAGGCAGCTGCTCACATTTGCTCTCCAGGCGACACCTGTGAGCTAGTATTACTGTGATGCGCTCAGGGCTCAGTGGGGGAGCACAGGCGCCCCCACCCAGGAAAGCCTGGCCGGCAGCTCCCGGGGGCAACCGACCCCGCAGCCCGCACCCCCCGCCCAGCCCCGGCTGGACGGGCAGGGAGGGCGCTGGCCCGGGCGCGGCCGCCGGCCTCGTGGCCACCTGTGTCCTGGCCGCCCAGCTGCCTCCGTCTGGGTGGCCGACACGAGGGACCCAGGGGATTACGGAGAGGAGGGAGAGCGAGTCTGGGCGTCTGGCGTCTTCCTCTCCCAGCCGGCTGGCTTCTAGCTCCGAGGGGGACCCGGGTCCCCAGAGGCCCCGCCGCTTCCCCTCCGCGCCCTTGCAGGGAGAGAAAGCGCAGGACACCACGCTGGGATGCAGAGTGCCTGACGCGTGCGACTCAGCTCCTCCTGAACGAACCTGATTTAATTTTTTTTTTTTCTTGATGAGACACTGGTCGTCTTAAGTCTGACTAAATTTCTCACCCCACATCTCTCCAGCCTGCGGGCCAGGGAGGATGTTCCGCTGGAGTCGTCCACACAGTAGGTTTTCCGTCAAGTCAAATGAGAATAACATACGTGTTTTAAGTCCCTTTTTTAAAAGATTTATTTATTTTAATTTTGCATACAAGCTGGGGTGCAGGCCAGAGGCGAGGGGCGGTGAGAGGGTTCACCGGAGACAGAGCGGGGAGCAGAACAGGCAGATGGACCGAAACACACTGCTGAGGGGAGCAGCGGGGAGGCAGGAGAGGTCTGCTGCGCCCTGTGGGAATCTCCCCAGCTGAGGATAGAACTCGGGCCACAGCTGCCGACAGCTCCACAGCGCAGCGCTTAACCCGTTGCGCCACCAGGGAGGCCCTTAAGTTCCTTTCTTGATAAAAAGACTTCTGTTTCTTTCCCTTTATCTTTGTTCTGTTTTCATTTTAAGATTCTATAAAATTTGTACTTGGAAAAGTTTGTCTTCAATGTGAAATAATCACAATATCTTGAGTGAGCGTGAGTTCAGTGAAAGTGAACAAAAAATGAAGATTTTTTAGTAATATTTTTAGAATCTCTTATTTTTTTAATATATATAGTTTTATTGTTATTTATGTATTTTCCATTTTGTATTCCCCTTGGGTAGCCCACCACCAATTCACCTGTAATCCATCTCCGTAGAATCTCTTTTCATTGACAGTCATAATTATTTTTAAATGTGGCTTCAGGGCCTCCCGGGTGGCGCAACGGGTAAGTGCAGCGCTGTGGAGCTGTTGGCAGCTGCGGGGTGACTTCTATCCCTGCTGGGGAGCTTCCCACAGGGCGCGGCAGACCCCTCCTGCCTCCTGCTGCCCCTCAGCAGTGTACTTCAGTCGATCTGCCTGTTCTGCTCCCCACTCTGTCTCTGGTGAACCCTCTTACTGCCCCCCACCTCTGGCCTGCACCCCAGCTTGTGTGCATAAATAAATAATTTTTTTAAAAAATGTGGCTTTACTCTCCCAACACTCCAATACCTTAAAATGTAAGTAACAAGTGGACGTCCACCAGGTACACAATCATGACCTTGAACAGTCATGCGGATATCCTCCAAGTGTCTTTGTCTTCCATCTGAGCAAACTTTGGAAAGCTGTTATATTAATAGCGCGGGGTAATTACAAAAGTTAATTTGAAATTATATATTTGAAACAAACTGTAAGATCAGCTCGGTGTTTCGGTCTTGTCAGAGTGTGATCTGTGCTACACAAAAAGTGGGCTTGAGCCAGGGGTGATGCTTCTCCTAGATGCATGTTTTCTTATCTAGTATAGTTATACTTTGTAGAAAATGTGTAATAAGTCTATTAAAATGCACAGAAATGAAGCCAAAACATCATGCATGTAATTAATCTACAAACTCTAAGCCAAAAAAAAAAAGTGGGGATTACTTCCTTAATAAAAGAAAAAGAAGCATAGCATTGATTTTTTTTTGAGTGGAAAATTCATTTTCATCTAATGCCAAAAGTGTCAGGTTTATCACAGCATAACATGGCTTGTATTTTTCATGGCCATCGAAATAAAATTTTTATAAATTATCAAACTGTTTTTCTCTACCCAGTAGCCATCACTTCCTTCTTGTACTGATTGAATTTCAAATGGTTCGCACTAACTCAGCAGACACTGCACAAGTCTAGCAAATTTGCCATCTGGACAAGGCGAAAAAGTGACAGGAAGGGACGGTCTTCTGTGATTCAAACCAGAGCCTGATGCTTGTTAGGGCTGCCCACTGGAGCCGCTCTGCCCCAAATATACTCCAGTGGAGGTGTCTCCAAATTAAAAAAAAAAAACACAACACTATTAAGGTAAATTTGCTGTAAGACATAAATTAATATGACTAAGGAAAATATAACAGTTTCATATTTTATGATGAATGGGAAAACAGCATTTTTCTTCTATTGCACAATCCATTTTTTAAAGCAGTTATGAAATAGGGAGAAAAACATGTATATGATATCGATGATTTGGCATGCTAGGTAATCTGATCAAATAGTCCAACTAAAAAAATGAATCCTCCTGTGCTCTATTAATTTACATAATTATAGTTACAATGCGAATCTTTGGTCCAAACAAATATTCATTTGCTTAATTATCAATTGCTTAAAGTTTTCTCATTAATTGAAATGAGGAACTGGAGAAGAAAGGAGAATGACCCTAGCTCTTATGTTGGGTGCTGCTGAGTGTGTCAAACTGCCATTTGTTACCAGGACCTCATCCTCCAGAATCACCACAAAAAATGTTCCAAAAAAATTGAGTTCACAGTAATATCACAATTCATACTCAGTGCCATGGAGGAGGGCTAAAATAAACAACTGGAGAAAACATCAGCTCATGAAATTAAGTAGAGTTAATGACAGTGAGATGCAGAAGGCAATGAAGTCAAACCAGACCCAGCAAAGGTGACCAAGCCCATTAGAAAAATACCTGGACGTAAAGAACCATGGACCAGGAATTAAAAACTCAATGGACATGTTAGTAGAGATAACAGAACTAAGTATGGCAGGAGCCCAGATGTCCAAAAATAGATGACAGGATCAAGAATATGTGGTACATATACACAATGGAATACTATTCAGCATTCAAAGAAGATAAACACACGCAGTTTGCAGCGACATGGATGGAATTAGAGGGGATCATACTCAGCGAAATAAGCCAGAAAGAAGGAGAAAAATATCGAATGGTTTCACTTATAACAGGACTATAGGGAAACCAAATAGGAGAGAGACACTCAGCGGGTGGGGAGAGGAGGTGGGGGGAGGGGAGGATAAGGGCACAAAATGGAATAGAAAAGAACACAAGGGACCATGGAGATGGATCACGGGTGAATTGGTGGTGGGCTACCCAAGGGGAATACAAAATGTAAAAGACATAAATAATAAAAATATATATTTTAAAAAATGCCCTCCTGAATGTATAACAGAAGCCACTCACAATGCAGCTTAAGAGGCCAAGAGTTTTAAAATAATTAAAAAATGAAGACTAAGATATTCAGACTTTAGAATGAGAACATCTAAAATATCCATATCAAACTGTGTTCTCCTTAGTAATAAGTTCCACTTCTCCATTATTTAATGCACCATAAGAGGTAGGTCACATTTTTTTCTCATTCCTGAGTTGAAAAAATACAAAATACAATGTTATTTTATATGAAACCAAATGATTCATTTAAATAGCTTCCTCTGTATTATTCCTGGGTAGAGATTATTAGTTGTTGGAGAGTTAGAAAGTCCACCACCATTTTCTCTTTTCCATACACAGAATATTATGAACACTGTACTTCTATTCTTCTACCTGATTCCTCATGCTAATTTTAATAAAGCAACATCAAGTAAGAGAATACCCAGCCTCAGCAGGGGGTGGTTCAAGTAAAACAGGATCAAATGAATATTCCTTACGTAGTTTCGAGTAGCCCTTATCATACAAATTGATTTGTTATTCAGTAAGAGCACCACAATAAAATGGGTAAGAAGAAGGAAAACCCATTACTTATTTTAAACACTTCAAATTACTTTCTAAAGGTCATATCAGTGGAGAGTGTTATTTTATTGTAATATTTTTCAGATCTGACATTTATGCTCTAAAAATTGACCCAATCCTTGTATAATTTCCTAGGAATATTCTTTCATTTTCTTAGCCCTGTAGTAAATTATTAAAATGGGTCTTTAAGCACTCAACTATGATCAGATACACAGAGTTCCAAAATATAGATCAGGCATAAAAGTTAAAGGAGACTTAGCCAGCCTCTGGCATAAACACAGATTATAAACCAGTCAAATATTAATGTAATAGAAGTAGATTTACAAATTACATGAGCACCTCTCATCTCTACAACACACAGTTCAAGAAACTTGTATTTTTTTCACTAAAGTTCATCACTTTTAACAAAGGACTTAACAATGCTAGTACTTTTTTTCTCTAAATCTGCATTAAAATCTGGGTTAATGTGTGTGACTACGTTTTGTATACGAAAAAGAAAACATGAAGATGAAAACTGAAATCATTTTATTAGACGTCTGCAGAGGTGGGATGAATTTTCCAGATCACATACGGTGTTATATACCAATGTCACTTCAATCCAAAATAATAACAAAAAACCAAGTTTAAATGTGAAATCTTTAAGATGCAGAATTTATTCTAATATAATTGTATAAATATTGATTATTGAAGGTGATTCAAATCAATCTGTTAGGAAAAAGGACTGTCTGACTCCTGGGTGGTCCAGGTGCTGTTTTTGAGATTATTTGTGAGAGGAAGAAGCTCACAATCTTGCAGAAGGCACAGTTCACTCAGGATGGCGTTTGCCAGAGCAGACTCTGCATTGTCAGAGGGGTGGAGTTAACGCGCTTTCAAGCCACATTGATTTTCCCGCGTGGGTTTTATTTACTGAACAATGGAAACTACCAGGGGTCAGAAACTCCTCTGAGTATTTTCATGTTGCAGGAGTCTGCAGAGGCTGCATGTCCTTCACATGACCCATCTTCTAGGGTCCCCACGCAGCGCACACGGGGGTGTTCATCCAGTTAAGCTGAGACACAGTTGGCGTTTGGCGTCGCGGAAGGTGAGGTGCGCACCCGGTGAGTCGGTGTGTCCGTCTGCGAGATGTCGAGCAAAATTAGCTGATTGTCACCTACCCCTTGCATGGCTCCAGTTTTATCCTTGTGATGAGAAGTTTTAAGATCTTCTATCTTGCAGCTTTTGGCTACACACAGTAGAGTCACACCTGGTATGAGACATGGCCAGGATTTAGCTCCCTGTAACCGACTGTACCTGGGGACCACCTTCAGCCATTCCTCCCACCCACCTCTTGCTCTGGCAACCAGCAATCTGTTCTGTTTCTACGATGTTTTTAGACCCACTCGTCAGTTGCACCATGCAGTGTCTCCCTCTCACTGAGCTAGCTTAGCCCGAGGCCTGGGGGCGCCCATGTCACAGCAGGTGGCACACTTCCTCTTCCTTTAAAATGACTAATATCAGACTGAAATAATAAGATTTAATATAATGACCCTTCTGCTTATTGATTAGGAGGCTGCATTTGTTAAAATCCTCATGAATCTGCTAGGTAGTAGTGTGGCTTAATAATTTTAAATGTTCCAGAAAAGCAAAATAAAATGTTTTTTGAGCAACAGGGGGAGGAACTGCCTGCAAACTTGGAGTGGTTCAAGGTAATTTATAACATAAGACTGTTTAGTCATCCGGAACAGGAAACAGGACTATGACTAATTTTAGGCTGTTTGTCTAAAGTTGAGGATGAAAATATGCCTTTATAATCAAGCAAGAAGACGTTCATTAAGACCCGATACAAATCAGTCTGACTCTCGAAGGGAACTTCTCCAAAATGTGTTATATCCATACTTCTCCATCCATGTGATTTTGACAGAGATCATTCGAGAAAGACAAAATTAATTCTATTTTCTGACACCATTTTGTAGATATAATTTTCAAGTATGCCTAATTTGAAACATGACTTAAGGAAACCAAAGTAGCCTAGGGGATAGATTGTGAAATCTATCTTTGTTCAGACCCCCTTTTAAACACAGGGTCTATTTTGGATATTTACAATGGTTGTGACCAAATCTTTGTTGAAAGAAAGTAGGTTTATTGAAACTAATTATTTATTGAAAATAGCTATAACAGCAATTTGCAGAAACATGATTATAATCTTCGATATACTTGCTATTTGTCAATAGCTGTTTCAGTGCCTCAGTGAAAAAGCAATTTTGTGGCATCATCAGCCCTTAATTAAATCTTCATGCCTAAATAGCCTGGCTTGAGGAAAAATTCACCTTTCTTATGGAATGAATTGAATTTGGGGGCAGGTTCCAAAATTCATGCGTGCTTATATATAAAGACACATTCTCTTCATCAATACTTTTGACAGGTTTGGATTGAATTCAGACTCGTAAGATTTTCTGCAGATGTAAGGTTTCCAGGGCTATTGCGTTAGTGCTTTGCACAGAGTATCATAAATGTGCTTTTCCCATTCTTCTCTTTATTTCAGCTTCTCTCAAGGCATTCTTTGCACATTAATGTGTTTTTTCTGAGTGTAGCCATTATCAGCCCAACTTGCTTTTGTTTTCTAGGACTATGTCTTTGAATATTGTCTATTAGAGTTAAAGAATTTTAAGAGATCTTTAATCAGCTCTGTGTTAAAAGACCCAAAATATCCTCTCCACAACCCTCCTGGCATTTTCCAAGATGCAACCAGCTTGTCTTTCTCTGAGTAGTTAGAATAAGATGAAAAATCATGATTGTTGTTTAATGTATTCATTATAGAATTATTTACCTGTAGTATTCTGAGAGGAAAAGAAACTTATCACGATCACACAATTATTATTTCAATTTAATCATTATTTTAAGTCCACCCCAGTGGTAGGGAGATTAATGATTTAGCAAACCGCAGGTGCTCCTTCATTACCAGCAGGTGAGAAGGATAGGGCTGTGTTCAGATGCACACACGGTGGGGTCAAAGAGAGGTTTGCAAGTATCTGCTCTAACCTTCACTGTTTCTACAATTTCTAGCAAATTATATAACGTCCACATTTTATCTTCTTAGATTTAATTTCATAACTGCCAAAAATAGTATTTTGGGGATTAAGTATAAGCCAGATGAGTGTTCGAAATATAATACAATTCTTATTAAACACAAAAATATCATTAAAATTAGTCCATACAAAATACAGAGAAAATTTGAAGACATTTTGATGCAATATTGTCCTATATTTACTTTTGCTAAGCCAGCTATAAATACTCTGGCATTGTGTTTACTCCACAGAAATATAATCACAGAGTATTTTTCTTGAGTTCAGTGTTGGTGGGTAGATAGGTTTCTGCTAAAGGATGAGACAACATTTAACAAAATAGAGATAATAGTGAGGTTAAAGTCTCAAGAGACTTTAGAAATAAAACACAAAAACAAAATACCTATAAGCTCACCAAAGGTAAATTAAGAAGATAATTTCATTATTTCTCCAGTAGTTTGGGAAAATATTTGATAAAATGGCAGATAGACTTTAACTGATGCAAAGTAAATCAGACTAATAACTAGATTATTTTTACTATGTGGAAGCTATCGAAATTTAGTATAGAATAAAACCTTTTATTTATGTTTTAAATGAAAATCACAGAGACATTAAAATGTTTTGAACTATCAATGATATAAATTAACAATGCAAATATTTCTCTCTCTCCATCAGAATAATAGGTTTAATGCACACTCATTTTGCTTGCAATTTAAAAGTACACGAGGATCATCTAGTTTAGAGTAGTTGAGGCAACACTGGTTTACCACACTGTATGGGACTCAGAGGTGCAGGGTCACCCCTGGTGGTCACCCCTGGGGTTTCACCAGCCACTCCCCCCCAGGTCCCCACAGCCCTCCGTCGGGGTTTCCTCCCCACTCTGGTGGCCCCTGTCTCCCCGACCCACCAGCCATTCTCAAGTCTAGGGTCAGAGTTCTAGAGTTTTCATTATGAAATGTTCTTGGGTAAAACCGGAATATATTAAAACTGATTATATGGATCCAGTTTATAGGGAGAAGTTTACTAGAAAAGAGAAAGGGAAAGGGGAGGAATTGTGGGGAGGAGGGAGAGAGTGGGACAGTGAAAGTAAAATCCCTGATGTGGCAGCAGGTATTCGATTCTGCACGTCGGTAGAAAATGTATTCATCAGGTGGGCGTCGGAGTTACAGACGCCTGTTCATTTGAATCATTGCAAATCATTTCAAAGATTTTTTTCAAATCATTAGATGGCAATAAAATTGAATTGAAAATCTCAGATAGGGCCTCCCTGGTGGCGCAATGGTTAAGCACAGCACTATGAAGCTATCCAGAGCCACTGCCGCACAAGTTCGATCCCCGGCCAGGGAGATTCCCACAGGGGGCAGCAGACCTCTCCTGTCTCCCCGCTGCCCCCCTCAGCAGTGTATTTTGGTTGATCTGCCTGTTCTGCTCCCCACTCTGTCTCTGGTGAACCCTCTCACCGCCCCACCCCTCTGGCCTGCACCCCAGCTTGTATGCATAAATAAATCAATCTTAAAAAAAAAGAAAATCTCAGATAACTTATCTGTAAATTTGCATCCATGCCGTGTCTTCAATCATGGGTACTTGTGAGAGAAGACAGCAGGCTTTGAAAATAAATAATTCTGTAAATGTACAAAGCATTGCTTCAATATCATAATGTGCCAGGTGTATAAACATAGGAGGAAATAAGATAAGGAAGAAACATACTGGACTACAGACTCATCTTTAGGGAGGCTCAAAATATCAGCTAAAGCCCATCAGCCCCTCTGGCCAAGTGTTTAGATACCAGGTTGAACTGAATTGTGCAGTATTCCAGGGTTTGATCATAATTTGTGATAATTTTATGCAATACATTTAGCATTTCATATTTGCCAAGTGTAAGAAAACTATCAGACTCAATCTGACTTTATCATTTTTATTAGAGATCATTTATATTTCCAGTAATCTCCTCTAATATTTTAAATGAGAAATTTCATCGACCGGAATTTATAAGGAAATTGCTGGCTGGCTATGGAATCAAATTATATTCTTGAAGTAAATAAATAAAGAAATAGATAAAATTGAGTTCTCTGGGGTCAGCTGCGGAGTGTTAGGGCCCTTGTAGATCAGGAATGTGAGACAGCCATTGGCTTGTGACCAGGTCGAGTCAGCGTCTCACTCCGCTGCTCTCTTTCACCTCCCACCAAGGCTTGCGATATTCCCTGTGTCCGATCTCGTACTGTCTTGGAAAGAAGGTGAACAAACATTTTTATCTATAAAACGTACTAGGAAGGACCACATTTATTCTCTGCCACTTTCCTTCAAATATTAGCGTTATATATTCACATCTAATATTTTTATGAACAAAAATAATATTAACAAATGCACCCACATTACAAATCACAATTCTGAAAGAAAGTTCTCCTGGATGAGTGTGCTACCCGCTCACGCTGGCGCACAGAACACCGGCTGCACAGCTTGGCGTGCGCTTAAACAAAGAGGTGCGCCTACTGTCCTGTCTGTAGTGTAACTCACAGGCCTCTGTTTCACCCCATCTCTCTCTCACTCCGTCGGCAGATACCAGAAGATTTAATCCAGAAAATATAAGCTAGCATTTGAAAGTAAACATTCAGATGGGTAAATAAGGCAGCACAGTTACGGTTGTGTCCACTGAGGAGCCGACAAGTGCAGATTATTGTACAACTTAATTATTCTGTGTGTGCCAATAATTCTGAAACGTGGGCTTCCATACTAGTTGTGGTTTTTTCACTTGAGATTTTAAGTACCACCTCATTAAAAGAATGAATATTTTAATCTTTATATTTCTTAACAAAATTGCTTATTAATAAAAAATGGATAGTTGATATTGAATATATTATAGTTCATATGTCGAGGAAATTGAGGAGACGATATTTTGACTTAAGATACCATATGATTTCCCTGATGTGTAGAACCTAAAATAGCCAGGAACAAATAAAGAAGAAACAAATCCATAGAACAGATTGATGTTGGCCAGAGGTGGGGGAAGGGGAGTGTGTGAAATGAATAAAGGGGTTCAGAAGTTTCATTCAGTTATGGAATAAATAACTCTTGGTATGTAGTGAATAGCATAGGGATTTAGCTGATAATACCATATTGCATATTCAGAAGTTGCTAAGAGAAAATATCTTAAAAGTCCTCATCACAAGAAAAAAACTGTAATTACTTATGTAATTATGATTGTTCTGGCCATTTCACAATATATACAAATATCGAATCTTAATCTTCTATACCTGAAATGAACATAATGCTGTATGTCTATTGTTCAAAATAAAAAATAATAAAAATTAATATTATTTTGACCTCAAAATTTTATACCAAGGAACCCAGATATTTAATCAATATCTTTTACTATTAAACTAGATGATCAACTGTGTGATTGCATATTTGACAGTATTTATACAGCATTTTACTAGAGATTACAGATTTTATGCAAATAATCAACAAGTGTTATCATCTATCAAAAAATCATAAATGTGAACAAAAAATGAAAAATAATAGTGACATTTTAATGACGTTATTCAAGCCACAACGATTTAGTCAGCAACATTTATACTGCAACAGGGATGCGGCAGTGAAGTGATGAAGATAAGAAGTGAAAATCCTTCCCCAAGTTTTATTTTTCTTGTATAAAATGTACTTAGGCTAAGCAGATGGAAGCAGACTTTTTCCTCCTTCTCCAGGTTCCACCATTTTTAATACTATTTCTATATAACTAATGGATCGCTTTGTGTTCTCATAATTAACATTTGTGTCTCTTGTTTCTAAATAGTTTTATGCTCCAAAAGCTCTTGCAAGGACTTAATTTTACACTTTTCATTCTGGTCATGTGAGAGTCATATTGCACACACTTCACGGAATATTGAATTCCAATCACTCAACATTTTATGAGCCAAAGATTAACCTGTCAACTATTTTAGACAGTGCTATTGTTTTTAACATAATTATTTAAATACCTTGGAACAAGTCAAGATTGGCACATAAAATAGAACAAATAGAAAACCATAAGTCATTTGTTTTTTTTAAAATATACTAGTTAGAATGCAGTGTTCAATACGTGGCTGTTTCTGTCAAATAACAAAGACATTTCAAAGTGAAAAAGAAGTTGGAATAGACCATAGAGAAGAAAAATTTCCATATGTTCAGAAAAATAATCTCAAATAAAATAGTTAATAACACCTCACTTTAAAGATTGCTTTCACATTATATGGGTAAACATAAATCAGATGAGAAAAATCAATGCACTCTCAAATCACCGAATGCAGTTAGGTCTACTTATTCAGCTAGAACCAAAATTATTTTATTTCCTCAGAATTACCACTTTGTCTAAACAACAAACTTTTGTTTTAAACTGGCTTATTACCCTGCTTTAGTTTCTGACATTTCAAACACCTCTTCTTATACCCATGTGATAGTTCAATTAAGAGAAGCATCATAAACAGCAGTGTTCAGTGGGTCCTTAAAAAATTATACTGTTAACATGAAATGCCTAAACAGAGTGCTAACAATGAACGTCTGGAAGTCAGCCAGTCTGTAGGCAATAAAGAGATGGTTATTTGTTCACTAGTCTGCTAGCCTAGAGATTTATGGGGAATAAATACAAATAAAATCCCAGAGCATTCCTGTAGGACATTGTATTCAAGATGGAAAATAGAGGTAAATACAAAGAGACAAAGTGTAAGCCTTTAGAATATATATTGAATTATGACCTCCAGCAATAGGACTGTGTTTTCAACTGCTTGACCACAATAGCTGCATGTTCGACTAGCAAGATGCAAAAATAGGAGAATGTAGCCCCTGCCGAGCCAAGATAGGAACAGTAACTGAATGCATTAAGAGACATTTCACAAACAATGCTAAATAAAGAGCAGCTTTGCCGATCAAGCACAGAACATATTTAATGTATGGAGAACTTGAGTTTCCTTGTTCTTTTCTTAACCAATTACAAAATGCCTCTTCAAAAAAATACGCCCACCACCAGAATTCTGACACTTAGCTTGGGGATTGGAAATAGAAAAAGTACTATTATTTCTTTGCATGTTTTCAACTGAGTCTATGCAGCCTCATAAAATGTATAATTATATGTGACCCATATAGGTAGAAATAATATATGGACACATCTATATACATATGTATATGCACATATGTATAGTCAAAACATTGAAAAAGATGTGTTTTAAAATGTATAATGTTACTCAGATACAATCATAGGGGACAAAACCCTCTTGACATATTTATTAAAATACCCCCTAAACTCCCTGGTGATGCAGGGGTTAAGTCTCAGCCTATGAAGTTACCCGCAGTCACTGCAGCACGAGTTCGATCCCTGGCCAGGGAGCTTCCCACAGGGCGCAGCAGACCTCTCCTGTCTCCCCGCTGCTCCCCTCAGCAGCATATTTCAGTGAATCCACCTGTTCTGCTCCCCACTCTGTCTCTGGGGAACCCTCTCACTCCCCACACCTCAAGCCTGCACCCCAGCTCTTGTACGCACAAATAAATAAATCTTTAAAAAAGTAAAAATAAACAGAGTACCCCTACCCAATTTGAGAACATGGATTTGGTTGACTACAGTAGGCCGAGTGCCTGTTTGTAGCAGGAGTCCCACGACAGGGTAGACGGAGTCACGGGGAAGCAGAGAACTGGATCGAAGCAGCAGCACAGCTGTCCAGGAAGGGAAGAAGAGCACCTGGGGTGAGCCCAGAAGCGCCAACCAGAACGTCCGGCCAAGCAGACCGGAACCGACGCCCTCCAAGCCAAGGAGGCCCAGTTTTCTTTCAGGCGAGTGCCAGCCCTGAGGTGCTGTGGGGAACGGATGCCATCGAGGCTGGCACAGGGGTGGCGAGTGTGTCTGAAAAGCGCTCCGAGTCGGCTCTCGGGTTGTGCGTGAACTGGGCGAGCTTCGGGCTGGCTTTCTGCAGCTGGTCTGGGGGAAGCTCACAGCGGCGAGCACAGTAAGGCCACCAAAGAGCTAGGACTGTCCACCAAAGAGCAAGAACACGGCACTGATGTCGACTTCTTAAGACCAAGCTGAGTTTGGGGGAAAAAAAATTCCAGGAGAAAAGTGAGTTAACACTTTGTGTGCCGGCTGTTTTCTGTGCCACCGCATGAATGGTGTAAGCATTCAGTCAAACACACACAGCTCCTGAACTACTGGATATATTTTAATGAAATTTTAAATGCATAGAGATTAAAGCTTCTAGACTGAGTACAATCCAAGAAATAGCTCCTAATAGTTGCAAATAAATCCACCGTGGCGTGAAAAACCGGAGACTAGATGAACACGTGAATACATGAGCAGAGCAAAAAGTGTTAAGTTGTAACAGGCTTGTGTATTTTGCTAGACAGTGTAAGGACGGCCTTTGGTGAGTGAGAATCCTTGCACTCCACGGGAATGTGAGAAGAGTCATTTGTAACTGAGGAAACGCGACTATGTAAGACTTTCTAGTCTTTGACTTGATTGGAGGAGAAAATTATAATGTAATAGGATATAATGTGTTTAGACTTAATATTGTCCGAGTAAATGTCTGTGGACCGACTGGAGGGAACTCTCTGGTTGGTGGCTGAGATGTTGGCTGTTGACATTCTCAACAGTTGGTTGTCGAGAAGGAGCTTCTGAGAGTGAGAGGCTGGAAATTATGGTAAAGATGGAGTGAGGCTCACCAGCACGAAGTCAACAAAGCATCGAGGATAAAAGCAGGAATGGACAAAGAACTCTTCCAGTTTTTTGGCTGAGGCAACATTGCCTCGAGACGCTACTGGCATGAGCTGAACTAAGTGCTGAGGGTCACCGGAGTTGACTTCTGCAACTCAGGGGTGGTGCATCTCACCTCCACGACCGTTCATCGTGGCCAAATGACCCACATGACCTCTGTTGATTTCCGAGTCCAGGGACTTATAATTCTCTTTCTGAAGGGGATCACCCCAAATCACAATGACTGAGTCTGAGATAATTGGGCACGGATGAAAGTCTAATCCTTCTGCAGAAAACAGCTCTGAAAATTACCCTGCCGAGATTGACGCTGATTGGGTGCAGGAGGATTATCCGTTCTCAGGAGGAGCATCGAAGGTTTTGAACACTAATATAATGCAACATATATTTGGTGTCAATCTAATAGACATAACCACATATGTTGTCACAGAGAGATGTAACAGAAAGTGATCCATTGGCTCCTTAAAACATTTTCTAGCATAAGCGGTAATAACAAAAGAGTTACCCAATAGAAATGGGAGTTTTACAGGTGATAATTAATATCTTGCCTCTAAAATAGTCAAATACGAATTCAGTTACCCCACCTCAGGAGCATTATGTTGAAGTCGGCCAGAATTAATCCCATACTCATACTGTAGGAGCTGCATAGATGCCTAGTTTGAAGCACTTCTTTGTTCTTGAGAAATTTGGAAAGATGAATGAGTTGCAGAAAGACTTGAGGTTGAAAAGCAGGAAGGAAAAAAAGGATAAGGAAATTAAAAGGGAAAACCAGATTTAGAAATAAACTTGTTTTATCGGTAATAATTTTATTTCTCACAAATGACTGAGTCATTGAAAGAAAAATCAGCATTTGTTGTATAAGAATAAAATTTGGATAAAATAGTAAAAAATTTTTATTTGAAAACACAGAATAGAATCAATAGACACTGTTTGGGTAAATTAATGATTTTTAAGGGTAAAATAGCTTCATGAGATCCATTTTATCAAGTGACAGTGAATGAAATTTCATGAAACATACTGATTTTCTTAGAAATTATGAAGGTTTGTGGTGGAAAAACCTTTACTGTTTCTAATGTCTTCAGCTGAACTGCTGATCTTACCTATGAATTATAAATCAGAATGGCTTTCATGAGGTAGTGTGACATGGGGAAAAGGAACCAAACAGATTTGAGTGGAAATCTTAATCCAGATCGGTTATTAGTGATTATGGACTATAAATTTCAGTTCCATGTTTAGAATACTCAGTATTATTTCAATTCAATCTCATAAATAAATTTCCTGTTTATTTTATTGTAACTTTATCACTTGGCTTTTTTCTCCAGTCTTATAAACATGTGAAACTATTAAGGGGAATAATTCCCTAAGTAATACATGATGTCTTCTATATTGCTTTAACTGGAAAATAATATTAATTGAATTTTGTTGGTTGCCTCTTTAAAAAAGTCTGCCTCCAATGTGCTTATACAAATTTCTAAACAAAACAGTGATGTCAGTTAAGTAAGCACATTATTTGAGAATTCTAGGAATATTAATAGAGGTCTTGTGCTTAGAATTTACAATTAAGTTAACCATACACTCTTTTTCTAATTTGATGTATAGTTAAATCTAAAGTGCATGCTCTTTTTCATACCATTTTTTTCCTACAATCATTTACTTAGTAGTGATAGATGAAGCATTTGCCTGTCTTGAATAGCATGCCATACATCTATTTCAATGAATTTTAGCCATCAACTTAATTGATAGTTTTGAACAGAGGGATGGATTTATTCCTTCCATGAATAAAAAGACTTAACATTTGGAGCCTGTATAAATTATGCCAACATTTCTATTGGCTCTCCATTGCCAGGCTAATATACTGCTAATTTCAATAGAAATCAATCTAGTAATATATAACTAGACCAAGTTTTCTATAAAGCAGAGTGAAAACATTTTTCTTCACTACTTTCACACTGTGTGTTAAATGACTTCGCCAGGATCCTTCCTGAACCAAGACGCCTCACTGGCTGGCGTTCGTCTCCGAGCGCTCCTTCATCATCTTCTCACCAATTTGTCTTCCTGGCATTTCACCTGTGAACGTGAGGTGACTCTTTTGTGATATCTTACGATATGTAGTTTCAGAAATTGTGTCCCCTAATCCAGAACATCAGTAAATGTAGTTCTCTATGATTTATTACAGAGAGTAAAATGTAAAAAAAAAAAGATAATCAAATATTTATTTTTGAAAGAATATAAATAACAGTTTTGGTATAAGTGAAAAACTCTGGGTTTCAGATATCACAAAATCTGGCAGGCTTTGTGGCATCAGGTAATTCCATAAAAAGACATGTTTCAAGATTTATATTATGTAAGGAGGGGGGGAAAGGGGAGACGGAGGTGAGGAGGAGGAGGAAAATATGCTCATTTCAAATATATACATAGGTTCAAAAACAGTTATGCAGAAGTTCATCATTGTTCTGATTCTCTCACCTGATAATATTTTCTCAGTCTGTGTAGTTACTAGCAATAAAATCTGACCTTAGAAATGTAACTGGATAGTCTACTAATTCGCTTTCCTTACAAACTCATTTTTTCATCATGTAAAAGATTACTAACAATTCCTTTAGGAAACGTGAAATTTTATAACTTGTAATGTTTGTTTTGCTATGAAACCAATAATTTTTAATGAAACATTTCAAGACTGTTTCCTTCTAAGCAAGACATTTAACTGGATTAACACACTATTTCTTGTCTCATTCTGTCACTTAACAATTACATGCACTTTTCTTTTTTCCCTGTGAAGCAGTTGCGATTGCACTGAAATAAAGTGATTGAGCTTGAAGACAAGTTTCCATTTACAGATCAAAATTATTAAACGTATAAGCACGAAGATGAAGAATTATATTCCCGGAAAGCGTTACCATTTTATTCCTAATCAAGAAATTACTGTTATGCTGATGAATTCATTGCAAGAAAAAAAGAAATCTGATTTTAGTATAAAAATTAATTTCAAGAATATGTGTACATTAACTCGAAGATACATCTGCTCCCTGTGTTCCTGGTGGCGCTATTTACATTAAGCAAGTTGTGAAAAGCCAGAGCATGGATTAAGAAGACGTGGTGCATATATACAATGGATACTACTCCCTTATAAAGAATAAAAGATGAAATCTTGCCTTTGGCAACAACATGAATGGAACTGGAGGGACTTATGGTCTGGAAAATAAATCAAAAGGAGAAAGACAAGTTCAGGATGATTTATTCATATGTGGAATATAAAGAATTAAGCAAAGGAACAGACAAAACTCACCAAAAACAAACATTGAAAATCTGACTATCGAATAGTTTCACTTATAACAGGACTATCAGGAAACCAAATAGGAGAGAGACACTCAGCGAGGTGGGGG